>MU223519.1:2575258-2649231 GCA_018584345.1 Thuja plicata | reverse complement strand
TTACTATGTACAAGACTTCCTTCTACAATGCTAAATGTTTGTAGATCGTCACTTTTATACACTTCCTTCTATTATCTAAATATTCATTTATACTTTCAAATAAAAAACCTATCGGCGTATCCTTGCATCTCCTTTTTAGGTGCAAGTGCTAGTAATAAAGCCTCGTCAATCTATTGTGTTTCTTTAATTTATAAATTTTATAAATTTCTTGTTCTCACAAGTATTGCTTTCTAACCTAATATATTTAAGCATAGCCTAAAGTCTAGAATGATAAATTTGAATTCAAACAACATATTTCAAACACTAAAATCATAATTAAGTCCATATAATTATAATATATGCAACTCGTGACCTTAACATAAGTTTGAAACAAATTATAAATACTCTACCAACATTGAAAGATTTAGAGATTTTTTTTCAACCATGCTTGGATTCATATATGTGAATGCATAACGTTTGGGTGTTGGAATACCAAATGCTGGATATAGTCAATTTTGGAAGATGCTACAATTCTGGAAGATACTTATCCTGAAAATGATTTCCGGAATATGGGTTGGACCCGTTTGGTTCACTTGGAAGATGACTCAGAAGATGCATAAGGATTTTTAATTGTTTATTTCTTAATTTCTTTGAACACACACACACACACACTTTTTAATTGTTTATTTCTTAATTTTTTTTACACACACACACATTTTAATTGTTTATTTCTTAATTTCTTTGAATACACACACACTTGTGTATATACGTGTGTATATACACACATGTGTGTGTATACACACGTGTGTGTGTCACACACATGTGTATATGTGTGTATACACACACATGTGTATATAACAATATAATATACCAATGTATTTCGGAATGAAGGTTTGGAGAAGTCAAGGATCCGACGAGATATTAAATTTGGTTTTATAAAAATTGGAATTGGAATTCGAAATTCCAATTCCACCTATTTGGGTGTAAGATGCATATGCCCATTTTGAGGCAAAATTAGAATTTTGAAATTCCAATTCCAGTTTTTTTGGATGGACACAAACATGGAAGAAACAAAACTGAGAATTAGATAATGCCAATTCTAGGTATATTCCAGCTACCAAAGGGGCCCTTTATTGATTTGTACCAAGGTGCAATTACTAGTGGATTAAATTATAATTAATATTTTATTAATTTCTTTATATTTAAGAATAATCAGAGTACATTATGACAAGGACCTTGAAAATACTCAAACTCCTCAATCGTCCCACATACGCAGAATGAAAGCTGAATAAGACACAATCCCTATCCTATCGAATTCATTATGAATGAAATTAACATTTGCACTCTCTGCAAGGGCATCAACTTCAATATTGTAATTACTGATTCCAAATCCAGTAGAACAGAGGCACAAATTTGTAGCACTGGCTAGGGTGCAACAAATTTGTGGCCATGTCTATGTAGCTACATATTTGCACCTTAGTAAACAAAATATGTTGTTAACAAAATCTGTTAGCAATATGTGTGTTAGTCTATTGTATTAACGTGTGTTAGTAATTTGCAAACAAATATAATAGACTAACACACATGTTGCTAACACATTTTGTTAACAACATATTTTGTTTTGCTCGGTAGACATTTTCCCAAATTTGCACCCCTTAGAATGTTGGGCAATGGCTAAAGGGCCGAAAATTTGCACCCCTACACCAGTCAAATCAGCCTGCCGTTGTTACACCCCCCTACACTGCCGTAGAGAGTTTGGATCAACACAAAAAATGAAACAAGTATATTTTAAAAAGCAATCTTATTATATTATTTAATATTTTCATATTTAAATTGTAAAAGAACTTTTATGTAAAACTATACAAATTTTTTTTCTCTTAAAAATTTTAAATTAATGCTAATTAAAATTTATAATATCTAAATTATTAAATAATAATTAATGTAACATTATAATGTTGAAATTTAATATTTTTATTTTTATTAAATAATTTACAAAGGAAGTTGATTATAAAATAATTTAAATTTATGTGAAAATTTATAGAATTCTCTTTTTTTAAAACAAAATTTAAACTGAAATGATTATTATCATAGATCTTTAAAAAAAATTTAAATTATTTTAAAGTTAATTTTATTTTAAAAATATATAATTATATTCATAACATATTAAAATATAGTTATGTATTTTCAACATAAAATTAAATATTTCAATTATTAGAAATAAAAATAATTTTAAAAAATAATTTCATTACCACCAAAACCATTAAAAATGTGTTACTTGTAAGATAGTTATTGCATTTGAGACAACATAATTGGAGTGGACCAAAACCATAAAGGGAAAAATATTATATGCATTTTTTGCCATTACAGTTTTCTCTTGTTTTGATGTGCATTTAAACTAATAAACATATGCATGTTATATAGTAAAACAAGTAATCAAATATTTAATTTAGTGGGGAAGCACCCTAAAAGGGGAAGAATTAACATCATTAGTAAAAAATAGTCTAAGAAGAATAACAAAATAGACGTGATAAATCAATTAAGAATGCATAATGAATGTGTGATGAATCTAAGAAATTATTTAGCTCTATTAACCAGAACCAAATGCATGTATCAAAGTGTCATAATAAGCATAGAGATAAGAATAATATGATAAGCTAAATCAATATAATCATATATTTTAAAAAAAATCATTTTAGTTAGTGCACCATATCATACCATTCTTATCTTTATGCTTATTTTTTAAAATTATTTTTATTACTTTTAATTGATTTATTTTATTTTTTTTTGAAAATACACAACTCTATTTTAATATGTTATAAATACAATTATATATTTTTAAAAACAAATTAACTTTAAAATAATATAAAATAATTTAAAATTACTATTTAAAAAAAATTAAAGATGATAATAATCATTTCAATTTAATTTTTATTTTAAAAAAGAGAATTTATAAATTTTCCGGTAAATTTAATTTTTTTTAAGTCAACTTCCTTTGTAAATTATTTAATAAAAATAAAAATATTAAATTTCAACATTATAATAATGTTACATTAATTTTTTATTTAATGATTTAGATATTATAAATTATAATAAGCATTAATTTAAAATTTTAAAAAGAAAAAAAAATTCATATGTTTTTACATAAAAGTTCTTTTACCATGTCTTGGGATGGGCACATTACTGTGTTGATCCAAACTCTCTAGGCAACGGCTATCCAGCCATATCGTTCGATCCCCATCCATCCCATGTCGTGCCCTTGAGCGTCGCGTCATTCTGTGAAATGCCATGCCTCATGCTGTGCCATCGTACACGTCAAATCAGATGTCATTGGACATTGTATATTGCGTAATGTTGTGGAGATTTGAAATTTATTATTGCATTACGTTAATTATAGTTGAAATCATTTTCCTTAACAGCTGATTTTGGGGCAAGTCATTTTAGTTGTATTATTATATAATATATAAATTATTTTAAGAGGTATTAAATATACATTTTAATTGATATAATTATATAATTTTAAAAATATATATTTATAGATAAATATGGTTTAAAAATAGAAATATTTTCATTTTATTCAAACATGTTAAAAATTATTTAGTCTTATAATCAAAGCTTTATAATCTTATTTAAAATGTTATAATTATTTCTAATATTTATGTCATGGTTTTGTTTTTAGAGCTTAAATTAGTTGTTGTGTTTAAGTATTTAAACAAATAATTAAGAATATTATATTAAATAAATAAAAATTCTATAAAATTATTCTTATTAATTTAATTTTAAAATAATCATGTTTTAGTATTTGAAGGATAATTCAAATGGATAGGTTTAATAGATTCAAAAAGGAAAATATTATTCATGAAAAAATAAATCGAATTAGGTATAATTAATATGAAAATAATAAATTGAGATTGTATGCATTTTTTAACTCCTCGTAATTGAATTGAAGTAAATACAAATAAACAAATAAAACCAATTCTAAAAAGAAATCCCAAACATGAACAAATCAAGATTGACTTGACACTTAGATTCGAAAATAAACAACAAATAACCTTGTTAATCCTTTTAATGTAAATCATAAAATAATTATCTAAAAATGATATATTGTATACTAATAATTAATTCAATCATGATGTAAATATCACATGTCAATTAGGAAGACATGTAAACTCATAAAAAATTTAATTTGTAATTTTGCTATTGTAATCTTGTTACCATAATTGACATCCATTATTGTTTATGCTTGGTTAAGATCAACACAAAAGGGTAACATATGTTGTTGTTGATATTCTTGATCATCTAAAGCTGCAATAAAATACACATTTAACATGTATTAAATTTAATAAAATGTAGGAATAACATTGAGCATTGATGGTTGATCCCCGCAAACTACATCTTGTTTATTTGATAAAGCATAAAATAGTAGTTAGAAATAAGAACTATTTTTTTATAAACTTAATAAAAATAGTTAATAGTTAATAGTTAATAAATTACCATCTATTACTTGTGTGTCATCCATTATCATTTGGTTCAGATCAATAGAGAAAGCGATTGATGACCTTTTTTCTCTTTTGATTTCTACATCGTATAGAGGGGAATTGAAAATTTTCGTGCTCCTCAACTCTTTCATTTAAGTTTTGAGACAACATTTTTTCTTCGGTGAATAGAATGATGTTTGTGCATTTTGCTTGGACTAAACCATGGTGACTTTCGTCTCATAGGCATGTTCTCTGAGCCAGGAACTGATTCAAATTTGGAAGATGAAGCAAGAGATGCATGCATATATAATCAATGGAATTTTGAAACTTATCATTAGAAGTATCTAATGATCTCACACCATCTGTCAGAAAAATAACAATTATTAAGTAAAAAAAGTATTTAAAACACTAGATATTTCATTAGAAAATATTGGTATTGAAATTTACCAATTCTTTGAGCTTCACCAATGACTACTCCAAGAACATCTTGATTTTCTGAAGGTATACAAGCATCTACAATTGAAATAAGAATCAATTAATTTTTGGAACCATAAAATTATTTAATATTTACTTGTAAATAAATATTGACATTACCAATGTTGTTTTTTTCATGACAATAACTCCCTCCAACTTTGTCATTCTCATCATCCAATGTAGTAACATCATCTATAGTTTAATAAAATTAGTTTAATTAATTCTTAGCAATATAATAATCATTAAAATATAAATATTAAAATTAAGTCTCAAATGACACTTGCTAGCAACTTGACCTTGCTTGTTTATTTTGTTTCTCTTTAAGTCTTTTTATGAGTTTACATGTCTTCCCAATCGACATGTGATATTTACATCATGATTGAATTAATTATTAGTATACAATATATCATTTTTAGATAATTATTTTATGATTTACATGTAAAAGAATTAACAAGGTTATTTGTTGTTCATTTTCGAATGTAAGTATCAAATCAATCTTGATTTGTTCATGTTTGGGATTTCTTTTTAGAATTGATTTTATTTGTTTATTTGTATTTACTCCAATTCAATTACGAGGAGTTAAAAAATGCATACAATCTCAATTTATTATTTTTATATTAATTATATCTAATTCAGTTTATTTTTTCATGAATAATATTTTCCTTTAATTTTGAATTTTTAAGAATACAAATTATATGTTTCTAATTTTTAACCTAAATCTATGTTAGTGTATATAACTCCTAAATAAAATTATATCAAACAATTTTTTTTAATCTATTAAACCTATCTGTTTGAATTATCCTTCAAATACTAAAACATGATTATTTTAAAATTAAAATAATAAGAATAATTTTATAGAACTTTTATTAATTTAATATAATGTTCTTAATTATTTGTTTAAATACTTAAACACAACAACTAATTTAAGCTCTAAAAACAAAATCATGATATAAATATGAAAAATAATTATAACATTTTAAATAAGATTATAAGACTAAATAATTTTTAACATGTTTGAATAAAATGAAAATATTTCTATTTTAAACCATTATTTATCTATAAATATATATTTTTAAAATTATATAATTATATCAATTAAAATGTATATTTAATACCTCTTAAAATAATTTACATATCATATAATAATACAACTAAAATGACTTGCCCCAAAAATCACAAAATCAGTTGTTAAGGAAAATGATTTCAACTATAGTTAACTTAATGCAATAATAAATTTCAAATCTCCACAACAGTACGTATATATGGCATCTGATTTTACGTGTACGATGGCACAGCTTGAGGCACCACATTTCACAAGAATGACACAGAATGACACGATGCTCGAGGGCACAGCATGGGATAGGGGAGAGGACCCAGTAGTTGTGCACCCTAACTTCGGGCTTCTCAAAAACCTACGTGGAAATTTCAAATCACTCCCATTTTTTTACAGTAGCTTACTTGGCGAGTCTCCTGCTTATAACTAAGGTTTCATAGCCACATCATCAAATATGATGCCACTTCAGCATGCTTTTTGCCAAGGTGTCCAAAACAGCCCAAAAAAAAAGTGAGACCAATCATAGTGAATTAGGTACCCCAATAGTTGTGCAGCTGATGTGGCATCACACTATTGGCTGTTTTTTAGAACAAAAGGTACATTTCATTCAATTATGGGTAGTCATGATTAGCAAAAACAACTTTAAAGTCACAACCATTGGTACAATGTTGTCAAAAATATTAGTTATTAAATCAACAACTATGGGTATTAAGTTAAGAACTACTATCACAACCATTGGAACGTGCTCAACTACTGGGTCCTCTTCCCTAGATGGAGAAACGATATGGCTAGATAGCCGTTGC
Source organism: Thuja plicata (assembly GCA_018584345.1). NCBI lineage: Eukaryota > Viridiplantae > Streptophyta > Pinopsida > Cupressales > Cupressaceae > Thuja > Thuja plicata. Next base: position 2,642,446 of record MU223519.1, on the reverse strand, counting down.
CAACTCTCTGCGGCAGTGTACGGGGTGTAGCAGCGGCAGGCTGATTTGACTGGTGCAGGGCTGCAAATTTTAAGCTCCTTAGCAATTGCCTAGAATGTTGTGCCTGCGTCATGCCCCATGCCATCCGATGCCCCCATCCTACATCTTCTCTGTCTACACTGTCGTACCTGTCACCGGTCAGCTATCAACTTGAATGTACAATCTGCCGTAAGATATGTTTCTGCTGGCAAAATATGTTACTATCTCCTGCCTCACTTTGGCCATTAATATTAACCTAGTAATCTACCATAAACGCTCCATCCCGCCAAAGTTTGCTTCTAACTGGAGAGTTTCAAATATTTTTCTCGGTATGGCTAAGTTACAGTTTCATATTACTACTTTTCTTGTTGATGGGTGATACTCCTCAGATTATTTTCCTTGCCGCTGGGTGATACTACTCTTTCCAGATTGGCCCCTCTACTGTCTTGATTCGGCAGCGATCCATTTCCTGTTAAAGTTTGTTGTGGGAACAAATTCAAAATCTGCATTTTACCAGGTAAAAGAAAACCCTTTCAATAAGTATTGTAGGCTTTTCTCTGGCATGGAGTTCACAAATATGAAATAGAAGTCGTATGTTTTTTAATATTGTAGCTTGCTGTTACCTCCTCTACGTAGGCTTGAAACTAGGGTAGCAACCTGCCTTGTGTTGGACAACCATGCTGCTAAATCAATTAATTTGATATATGATAGAAATTGACAACTGTGGTAAACGTACTCACGACAGCGCAGTAAATGGTGTGGAATTATTTTCTTGTTTTCAATCTCAGTACATTTAAGATGGCATTCGCAGTGAATAATTAATACAGTCGCTTTTGATGTTGGTAATTAAGGCACCCTTTGAAATACGGAGAAACGGGCTTAAGCTGTAACGTGAAGAGAATTATGAAGAGAATTACTATCATTAACGGCCCGCACATTTGAGATAAGTCTCCGAAAAGGTTAATTCTGCATACGTATGAAAAATAAATTACGTTAGAGACAACTTTGTTGTGGAGTTTGGCAATTCTAGTTAGTCCAAGGGATGGTACAGATCATCTGTTGACCATTCTAGTTAGTTTAAGGGATGGTTCGAAACTGAATTTTCAATTGTAGTATGCAAAATTGAATTTTCATTGTGGTATATAAAATTGGTTTTTCATATAAACATATATTATGGTGCCATTTTGTGTAGAGAATAGTCATGTTGTTCATAATTTTCATTACAAGGTTAAAAATCATCTCCTCCCATTCAATGGCTCTTCATCTGTTGTGCTTAACCTTGTTGTAGACTTGTTGTCTGCGAGGTGTGAATGTTCTCCTACTAGTTTAGTTGTTGCGCCATTGCCTAATGCTACAACTAGGGTGGTTGTTGCTTCCTCCATGTCATGTGAGCTTACAACTAGCTATCGGGTTTCTACTAGTGTGCTTCTTCTTGTTTCCTAAGCACCTGGAAAGTGGTCTTTGTCTATCAATTTACTGGGAAGACTACTCATGTTCTTGCTTCTCTAATGTCTGGTGGGGAAACTTCTACTAGTTGTGTGAGGCATGGTTCCTAGGGTTAGAGGCAAGTCACTACTAAAGTCCTCCTTTGTAGATCTCTTGTGCAAGTCCTTTGCAGAAGCTACTAACAAGAAATGTGTGATACTCCCTTGTGCCTCTACTAGATTGGAGGCGCATCTAGGCCATGATGTGACGACAGTGTGTCTTTCTTTTCAAGTAAGGGGTTGATCTGCAAATTTAGTTGTATGTGGCCATCGCTTAGTGACATACACTAGTGGATTTCAAATAATTGGATGCCTCTTGTGGAGAGTAAGTTGGAAATTCACCATAGTGCTAGAGGATTCCTTGTTATTTTTTTCTTGATTCTTCTAATGATCAAATAAACTATTTTAGCTAATGGGGATTAGAAATGGCTTTTGCATTGTCTCTTGATTTATTTGTGGACCTCCTCTTTCAACCCTCTAAAAGAGTCTACTAACGTTTCTCTTATTTGGATGAGATTGTATTATCTCCTCTTACATTTTTGGTGCAAATCCTCTTATGTGGGGATAGGCGATTTTATAAGCCATTTCATGAAGGTGGAGCTAACAACTACTAAATGTTCTCATAGTCCTTTTGATCAATTTCTAGTGGATATTGATCTCTCCAAACCTTTTGGGAGATATTTTAAAGGTTAATCGAATTACTTGCACACAAGTGATTGATTATTAGGGCAATACTTTTTTTCTATAGAAGTGGTTTTGGTATTGGATACTTAGCCTCAAATTGTCCTTGTGACTCTCCTAAGTCATCTTCTTGAACTTGGTGGATGAATGCTCTTCATGATCATTTCACTAATTACTTTACTAACTAGGATGATGATTCTACTGCTTGAGAGACTCCTCCATCCATCTCTTCCTAGTCTTGTAGCTCAAAATTTTGTTTCCTTTGTGTTGCCCACTTTTGGTCTACATATCTTTCAGACAAAAGTGAATGTTTAATGTGTAGTAGTGATCTTGATAGCTTCGTGCAAGTCCCGAGTCTAAGTCTAGCTATCCTCCTAGGATAGGAGGCCTTTATCGGATTTCCCTAAATTGCCTTCTCTTTTGTGAGCCGGAGGGAATTTATCTCTGAGATCGTGTTTCATTGGGTAGGTTGAGTTCCCAAATCCGGTAAAGGCCATGTTTCGAAAGATTCTAACATTGGTTTTTTATGCAGTTGAAGTATTTTGCCTTAACATTCCCTTTTGCAGCATTGACAAAAAATTGGTTCTGAGCTTCTCCTTGGCGGAAAATCACTTACACAGTGCGTTTTCCACAATTAACAGACTTTAAAGTATCAGAGGTTAGTGAAAGTTGAAAATGAGAGATTTGGGAATAAGGAAGTTTTGGGCATTCAGATCAAATCTATTTTAAGCAAAAGGAATGATTGAACGAGGAAGAATTCAAGATGCAAGCTTACTGGCGGAAAAACATAAAATGGCTTCTCCGCTGCTCCAACAGGCGAGTTTTGACCTGCAGGGTATGTTTTTCGCCAAACCATTAAAATGGAGGATTTTTGAAGAATAATCGATCTCTTGAGTAATCCAAGGTATAAGGAAAGCAAATAAACCAATCACATATCATTTTAGCATCCAAATAAGCTAAAATTCTCCTTCGCGGGATATTTGAGTAGAGAACACTCCAAAGGCATTTCTCTGCTGAAAGGGAGGCAGAAAAGTGATTCTTCGCTACCTCCAGAAAGTTACCGTTATGGTTACTAAAGTGAAAGGATGTTTCTTAACGGCCCGTAAGGGTAAAAGTAATTAATTCAAATAAAGTCGTTTTACTCCATAACAGACTTCTTCATTAATGTCTTAGTCTTTTCATTCGTGTGGTGTGGGAAATCGGCCGTTAAATGGTAATAATTCAAAGTTATAAAATCATCAAAGTATTCCAAACAGGAGCTACCATCTGTTTGACGAATTGTCCGAATTTGAAATTATTAGCAATATTTTTTGGTTGCTCTTGCACTTTTGAGAGATATACCTTATTCCCAAGTCAAAAGGTTCAAAGTTAACATGACTACTAGATTTACGGGGTTCGATGGGATGAATGGCATGACATCTGATTGACATAAGATTATAGACACCTCCTTGAAGCTCTTCGATAGGCAGAACTTTCAGAGCAGATTGAAGGCAGACTAGATACACCCTGTCACTAAGAAGTTAAAGGAGAGCGGGTTCGTAGAAGTTGCCAGTTTTCCTGTTGTCGTTCAAGCTCCTGAGCTTGTTCGAGAGTGCATAGCTCAATATAATCCAGGTACCAAGCAAATCCTCCTGCCCAACGACACGGTGCTTCTATCCATTGATCGAGATTTTGTCCAGAACTCCCTGCGCATTCCAGAGCAGGCTGAATATTCATAAATGACATATAGTCGGGCGGTTATCGAATATGGAGCAAAGAAGGCAGTGTGGAAGAAGGAAATAATGAAGTCATGGTTTCAAGAGCCGAGGAGCACCAAATGCAAGTTGCCCAAAACATTATACGACACGAATCTAAAGCCAGAGATTGTAGACATCTTGGTGCTACTTCATAGGATCCGAGGTGAGAGTGACGCATTGAACTTTGTTGAGCACCATTTCTTCTTAGTCCAGGTGATCCGTTCTCAACATCATTTTATCGATTGGGCTCTTATGGTAAGTGAGAATCTCTCTAGTGCCCTAAGTAGAGCTAAGCTTCAGAATGAGTTCTACATGTCTTCAGTCCTTTTATATATATTGGCCACAATTCAAATTTGGCCAGGGCTTCCTAGATTAGAAGAGTTCCCAGATGATGTTAAAAGCTATAAATTTTTCCCCTGTCTACAATTACATAATAGTTATGCTGAATATCTCGGAGTTAATGATGCATTCACAATGAGACTGTGCAGGGAGCTACAAGGTTGCCCAGAAAGGATATTTTCTCCTGAAGCCATGGCTTTTATCAGCCAATTTGGGTGCTTTTTCATTCAATTTGTGGATTTCTCATATATTCATTTTGCAGGATTTGATGGCTTCCCTTTGAAGTTGCCTAGATATCCCGATGATATGATCGTACTGTTGAGGTGATGAGGCAGACACTCCAAGTGAATCTGATCTGTGTTGATGCTAAGAAGAAGGGCTACGATTTCCCGATGACCATTGGAGCCTACAGTTGCGCATCCCGGTTTGAGGCAAAGAATGTTCTGAAGACATTCTCAAAGAGGTTTCAGTTGGAGACATATGATGTCTTGAGGCCGCAGTATGATCCTGTAAATCATGCCCGAGATTTCTTGCAAATGAGTCATGCAATTCATCATGTTGATGATGTTGAAGACTACTGGGCTAACTGCAAAGATGACTTAGAGAGTAGAGAAAGGTTCTATGCCAGTTAACTATTGAACAAATCAAAAGGTTCAAAGTTAACATTGTTGTGGAAGGATTAGAAGATGATGGCCACCACATGTATGATAATACATATCTGGAGAAGATTAAGCCCCTTCCTATAAGCTCCAAACCCATGCTAGGTCAAGCTATTAATGACTTGCAGACCTTGATGGGTGGGATCTACAAAAGAACAGAGCAGTGGGTCGAATGGATTGCAGGCCAAGGGAAGAGGTCAGAAAGGAAGCCTCCTTCTCAGTGAATCCTGACAAAAGATAGTTTGAGCACTACAACAACTTCTTCAGTAACGATCCCAACTATGGATAAAGGATCAGCCCAGCCGGCGGGCGGAGGCGATGAACCTCCCGAGAAAGAAATCCAACCAAAGAAGACATGCAGAGAGGGCCCGCTTCCAGACATCGGGTCGACAGAAGAAGTAGTTTTTACAGACCTGGACAAGCCTACAGAAGAGCCCACTAAACGTGCAGGACATGAGAAATCAATTAAAGCTAGCGCTGTAGATACAAAAGCTAAAACTTCGACCCAAGATACTGCAAGACGAGAATCCCCTGTCATAGTAGAGGTGGGTGAAGATACCTCCAATACCTCATCCACAGAATCAGATGAGAGGGTTGAGAAGCAACAAGAAGCTGCTCAAGTCATTAGATTAGTTTCTTCCTCTCCTACATCAATGAATCCATTTGCTTCCAGCCCTAAAGCTACTCCTCCGGTCATCAGGAAGCTGTTCATAGAAGAGTTGGTTTCTGCTTCCAAAGTTACCATCATTGAATCCTGGATAGAACATACTCTAGAGCGTAAAATGAAGAGAACAGAGGAAGGGACTTCTAGCAAAGATACTCTCTCACGGGCCTTGCAACCCAACATCACAATGGGTAAAGTAAAGAAAGTGAAGACAATGTCTACACTGGGTTGAGATCCTGAAATGGGGCATTTCACTATGGAGGTGGCCAAGCCTACAAAGGAGGGCAGAATCAAAGATATGCCTGCCTCTGATTTTTAGTTGTAGTCGTTTGACATGGGGCTTGCTCGGCATAACACCAAGGTAGATTGGTGTAAATCCACCAATGTGGTAATAGAAGAAGAGCTTGAAGAGCTCAAGACTGCTAAAGTTCAACTTAAAGCAAAATTAGCTGAGCTAACTAACTTCATCGGACAACTCATCACTCTGATAGCAAGTGTTCCCAGTACCCAGACCACTTTTGATCCCAGTGCTGCAGAGAACCAAGCCATCATAGCCAAGTTGCAAGAGGACAGACACTTCGGGAATATCGGCAAGAGGTGGATTGAGAGGCTTGAATCTGAGGGACTGGTAGTTGTTGAGCAACTAGGTAATGCTCTCCTAAGGCTGGAAACAAAGAGGAATAATATTGACAAGAATATGCATACTCTCACATCAGAGAGAGTGAGATGTCAAGAATGTATAGTGATGCTACACGTGGTGGTTAAAATGAAGACCAAAGAGGCACTAAAGGCCAAGATATTACAAAAAGGAGACGAGCCTTTGATCGAATGGCTTCAAAGCTTGGAATTTAAGATCGAGATAATCATCCAAGCTGAAACAGGGTTGCAACAAATAGATGTCAAGATCAAGGAAGAGCAGAACAAAGATTTTAAACTCCTTCAAGGTCTACACGCAGAATCACAGACCAGCGGTCAGGGCAAAGAAATGATTGGATTGGCTAGTATGCAGAAATCATTTTCTGATTATGTACATAAGCTGGCAGAACAGTCTTCCACCCATTTGGACAAGGTGCCATAACTTCAACAGTTGAGCGGATGCATCTTTAAAGCCATGGAAGAGATGAAGGATCAGATGGATGTAATCAAGAGCCTGGCCAAAGAACATTCCAGATGGTTCATCAGATACACTAATGTCCATATCAATAGGCATGAAGAGCTCATCCCGATCATTACAGTTGTCACTGCCTATAGGGCTAAATTAGATAAGGGGAAGTAAACCGAAGCTTAGATATATTCCCCCTTGTGCTAAATTTTGATAGTATTGTATCGGATAAACTTTTGTTTATCATTTCTGGTTAGGGAAGTTGAACCGTTTCGGTTACCCCTTTTTCTAACGGTCCAACTCTAGAACCCTATATGTATTATTTCCAAAATCAATACAATGGTCGGCTAAATTTTGGTGTGAAAGATAACAGTTTGCTGAGTCAAATTTGTATGTCTGAATGCCATTTCTTTAACTGCTCCACTGCATTTCATTTATCGATCTATTAAATTCAAATGTTTCTTTGGAATTAGATTTACAGTTTGTGATTGAACCAGAATTCTGTATTATGATTTGATACAGTTAATTAGGGGGAAATCTGGTGTTATTCTAAGTCTGGGAGATATTTCTGTGAAATGGATTGATTCATTGTCGCTTTATCATTAAATCTTTAAGTCTTGCATTTGCATTTTCATTATCGGTTATTGCATTACCAGTTTTAAGAAGTCATATGATTGATGAAGTCTTGAAATTGGCTAAAGTTAGAATTGAATTTATCCTTCCTGAGCTATTTTCTGTCTAGGTTTAGCTTGGTTTACCTCTTCTGTTCTCGGGTCAAGAACACACCCCTGTTAGAATAGGAAGGATCAATATTCATTGAAGATCATTTACTTAAGGGAGCTGTACCTTTAAATTCAGAGAGAAATTAGTTATTTAGTCACAATTTCCCAATTGTTGTATTCAATTGTTCTTAAATATTTGGGTATTCTAGAGTTAAAGCAAAAAGAACAATCTGTTTACGAACACTTTGTTATTCCCAAGAGGCTAGAAGTTGATTCTATTGTTCCTAAAAATCCTCCCTAAGCTTAAATGGTTGTTCTTACTACTCATCCATCGACTTCCTAGAGTGCTTCTCTAACCATGAGGTTGGTTAACACAACCCTTCCTTTCCCTTTTACTTATAGTCATCATTATCAACCTAGATTTTCTTCCTCCTCCCATGTTAAATGATTTTAGACTTTGATGATAGATCTTCTTGGATAGTTGTCAACCTAGGAAAAAGAGTCTTACAAGGAAGATTTCTTCTTCTCAGTCATGTAACAACCCAAAAGATCATGTTCTAGCTTAGATGTATCCTAATATGTTCCAACTTCATTATTTTTTGGCTAATTGCCTTGTTCTATTATTTTAGAATTTGTTTTGATTTGGTTTTTTAGGTGATTTGGTAAAGGTTTGGGGTCCTTTCAAAACCCTGCTTACATAATAAAAATAATAACTAGTACACAAACATAAAAAGTGTTGGATCAACAAAGAATGAGACAATAATTAACAAACCAAGCCAACCCTCCAAGAATCAATGCTTATAAGATTTCTTCCAATATGAAATTATCTATTTCTAAGAAATATATTTGATTATCTGTATCATTGTTGGAAACTCTATCATTAAGGGTGTTGGATTCTTTGTAACAATGAATGACTTCACAACTATTGAATTTGGTGAGTAGTTTATCAATTTGAATAAATATTGACAAGTTTCTAGTTTGAAAAGCTTTTCTTTACTAAAATTTTGATGATTAACATAGAGTCTCCCTAGATCATAAGGTTAATTATGTTCTTATTAATAGTTAACTCAAGGCCCATCAACAAACAATTGGCGTCAACCATATTATTTATATTATCTAGTAATCTTTTAATGGTAGCCACTAAGTTCCTTTTCTAAAATCTCTTATTAGTGCTAAAGTTCTAGCTTGATTAGGGTTGCATTTAGAAGCACCATCATAATTTAATTTATACTTATTACAAGGTCACCTAAAGGTTCCCTCATAGGTGGAGAAGAGGCAAAACACAAGCTCAAGAAAAGCTAAAATGAACTCCATTATCAATGGTATCATCTTACAATTAAGGGGAAGCCTGAGAGTGAGTATCATATGTACCTTGTGCAAAAAAACTCCATCCATGCAAGGGTATGCTAGGAGGGAATTGGAGGAACTCGGGCCATTACATAAGGGGCATTTCCATAGTGGTTGAGGATCACTTATTAGTGGGAAACCTATATTATAACTTTTTACCTTGCACATAGTTCTATAATAAGAAATTAAGGAAATTATTGCTCTAGAAAAAGTGAAATATATTGATCAATAAAGCAGTTGGAAAATATTGCTAAATTTCTATCTTTCCATATATTTTAGATATTCTTACCTTGAAAGTATGCTAGATGTAGTTAAATTTATGATGGATATAATGTATATACCATGCAAGAAATATGTGCCTAGAAACAAAATCTAATTGAAAGGGCTTGTAAAAACATGGATCAATTTTCAAAGGTTTTAGACTTTAGGGTAGAATTAAAAAAATGCTTTAAAGATTTTGACTACTTACATTAAGAGCAATGCAAGTTGCATATACCTGAATTAGATAACCTAGATCCCATAAATGTGCCTTGGAAAATAATACACCAAATACAATGAGCTAATTATTATTCCAAAAAAATCAACCAAATGGTATGAAATCTACATTGCCACATTCAGTCTAGCAATTAAAAATGTTATCACTAGTTTAACATAAAAACCATGAGAAAATAGGGAGAGAACCAACAATCTTTATGTCAAAGTTTTTAATTATCATTTTGACCCCACTTCCAATCTTTCCACCATGATTGGAAAGGGTTGATAATAATTTTGTTAACCATATCAATTAGAACCATTAACGTTTGTATCAAAAGTTTCATGATACTATGTAGAGGTAAAACTTGTATTTAGTTTCATTCCATAAATTAGAGTCATAGTAGTTCTAGAGAATATATCCTATAAGTTTTCAATTTGAACTTCTTTTGAAATATCAACGCAGCCACGAAAGGAAACCTTTCCAATGAGTAATCTTTATCTTACAAAATAAGGAGCCAATTGATATTTTGTTGGTTGACGAAAATCTTATCATTGAACTTTAAACCATTCTAGAAACCTAGGGTTTCAAAGCCTCCCAAGATCTTTGTATGCTTTTGATTACAAAATTTCCTTAATTATGGAATGCGTTCTTCATGATGAGAATGGTGGATGAAGCTTGATTCCCCTTACAAGAAATTCATCTAGAAGGGTGATCGGAGACAAATTAAAATGATGAATAAAAAAATACATGCTCCATCTCCACATGTGAAAATCATGAATAATCTAAATGTCATTAAGTGTCAAATATTCTACATAAAAGCCGCAATCCTCTACCATCCTATAGGAGATGAAAAAACTCCTAAGCAACGTAATGAAAAATCTTGTGACTTTCTATTAAAGCCCAAATAAAATTACGAAAGAAACTTTTTTCAAAGTGGCTCGGGGTCCAATAACTGCTCATTGATTGTCACACAATAAAATCACTAGTAGTGGATCATTTATATACTAATAGTTGATTATTTTTTTAGCTTTTTTGATTCATGATATGCCCATTTATACATCACTACTCGAGATTTGTGAACCACTATTGGGACACTTGTCCACAAGTACTGGTGATTTGAGTGAGTGGTCATTGGTGTAATGGGGGTCTTGTATTGGTCGACTTTTTTTTTGACCACTTTTCGACCCTTGCACGCATAACATCTCTTGTAGAGTGCATTGTTATTGGCCAGAAGCCAAAGCCTTAGATTTAAGTAGTTAAGTCATATACAAAATGTTCAACTTTAAAAAACAAATTGTCAAAATCCGATATCGTTTTCTACCTCAATTAAGCGTGTGAAGTTAGCTATAGCCACTACTAGTCCCTTTCCCATAAGACACCTTAAACATAATTCAACAAAGGGAGTAGTAATCATGGGTAGCTAGGAGAATCTTGGAACACACTTTGAAATTTTCTTTCCAAAAGAGGGGTTCCATAGCCAAATACATAAACCTTTAAAAACAAATGACAAGAACTTGTTGCCGTTAGGAAGCCTACAAGCCTAGAAAGCAAAAATGATGTGCAAGATTATGAAACTTCTCTTCATGAACAATCCATTTATCAACGAAGGAATTGATCCTACAATTCATGGAAATAAAGGTTTTCGTATAACATCAAAACTTATTCCATTGAATGATAGAATCAAAAAGTTTTGAAAAATATATTTGGACATTTGAAAACTTGTTTCAATGAAAAATGAATAAATCATCTTACAAAGTAACCATTTGTGAATTCAATTGAAAACTTAGATAGGACAATACATTTAACGAACACTGCAAACAAAAAGTGAACCACAAAATAATCAAAACCTTCAACTATAAATCCAATCAAATAGTTATATTCATTTAAATTTAACAAAAACACCTTCAATATAGGTATATAACCATAATTAGTTGGGTTTTCAAATCTTTTCATTAACCACATATATCAAGAAATAAAAAGTAACCAAAGAAACAAATAATAAACAAGGGCTACGTGCAGCTGGAGTCCCTGCCTTGGGTAGGGGAGTAGCAGGGAGCGCTCATTTGGCTTAGCAGTGCGCAGAACAGTGATGAGGACAAAAACTAGGGTGGCCAGGGTGTAATAACAAATATATGTATAATTTTGTAGTTGAAACTAGAGTTTAAATGACAACACACATTACCCTGTCACAAGTATAGATTTGATTTTGAAGGCTATATGACAAGAACAAGCCTGAGAATACAGTCAGAGTAGTCATGAAACAATAAAACATAAAACATGCCATGAGATTTCAAAACATTTAAGGAGATTTTATCAAAGGTGTTTGTAGTTTGCAAAGTATACAACTGTATAAGTAAATATGCAAGACTAATGCAAGTTGGAGAATAAATATAACTGTAACAACGTGCTAAAGTCAAGACTGGATTCATCTCCCAAGCACAAGCAAATAAACAATACAAGGCCCATTAGCGATTGTGAGGCCATTTTAGCGAATGAGGATTCAGAATTGGATTCAAATCCTCTCTCGATTCCTCCTTGAACCCCCTTTCAACCCTCTAAAAGAATCTACTAATGTTTCCCTATGTAGGTGAGATTTTCTTCACCGCAAATCTGCCTATGTGGCGATATGCTATGATATAGGCCATTTCCTAAAGGTGGATATGGAACTACTCAACTTATTCATAGTTCTTATGATCAATATTTAGTGGATATTGATCTCTCCAAACCTTTGGACAAATCTTTTAAGGTCAATGGCATTCCTATGTGGCAATTGATGATTATTTCGGAATCCCTTTTCACCGTACAAGTTGTTTTTCTATTCGACACTTGGCCTTATATTGCCATCATGACTTTTTGCTCAACTTGGTGGATGAATGGTCTTCATGATCTTCTCATTATTTACCCTACTGAATAGGATGATGATTCTGCTGCTTCAGAGACTCTTCCACCTACCCGTGCTCTTGCAGCTTGAAACTTTATTTCCTCAATTATTCCCAAGTTGCTAGAAGTTTATTTTGTTGTAGCAAAAAATCCTCTCTAAGATCAAATAGTTGATCTTAATAATTGTATAGGGCTTCCTAGAGTTCTCTTGTAACCTTGAGCCTTGTTAAGGCAACCTCTCCTTGCCATTTTACTCATGGTGATCGTTATCATTTTAAAATTTCTTCCTCCTTCCATGTCAAAAGATTTCATACATTGATGATAGATGTTCTTAGATAGTTGTCAAGATAGGAAGAAGAGTCCTACAAATAATATTTTGCCTTCTTAGGTCATGTTTCTAGATAAAAAACCCCAAAAATCATATTCTAACTTGGATATATCTTGATATGTTACAATTTTTGGCCAATTCCCTTGTTCCATTGTTTCAAAATTTATTTTGATTTTGTTGTTTTGTACTTTGTAAAGGTTTTGAGTCCTTTCAAAACCTTTCATAATAAAAAATAATTAGTACAAAGATATAAAAGTGTTCGCATCAACAATGAATGATACCATAATCAACAACCCAAGCTAAACCTCCAAGAATCAATACTTCTAAGATTTATTCTAATTTGGAATTATCTATTTCTAGGAAATATATTTGTTTATCCATAGCATTGTTGGAAATTTTATTAGTGAGGGTGTTGGATTCTCTGAAATAACTCATCACTTCATAACAAAATTGAATTTGGTGAGCAGTTAATCAATTCAAAATAAATATTATCAAGTTACAATTTTGATGAATAATAGTCTCCCTCAATCATAAGGTCAATAATATTCTTGTTAATAGTTAATTCAAGTCTCATCAAAAAATAATTAGCCTCAACTATGTCATTTATATTATCTAGTAACCTTTAATGGTAGGTATTAAGACCCTATCCCCAAGATTATTACTACTCCAGCTCTAGCTCGATTAGGTTTTCCTTAAGAAGAACCATCAAATCTTATGTATACTTACTAATAGGCCACTTAAAGGTTCCCCCATAAGCAATAAAGAGGAAGCCTAAGAGTGAGCACCATAGGTACCTTGTGCAAAAGGGCTTCATCCAAGCTAGGGCATGGCACGAGGAGGGAGTTGGGGGAACTTTGGCCATTTCGTAAGGGGCATTATCTTAGTGGTCGAGGAACACTTATAAGTGGAAAACCTATATAGTATAACTTTTTACCTTGCACATAGATCTATAACAGTTGATATTAAACAAATTATTGCTTTAGAAAAAGTACAATATACTAATGAATAAAGCGATTACAAAATATTGCTACATTTCTATATTTTCATATGCTGAAGAGAATCTCAACCTTAAAACCTTGGTAGATATAGTTGAATTTATGATAGATATAAAATTAAATAGCTTGAAAGAAATATGTGCTAAGAAAAAGACTCTAATTGAAAGGGCTTGAAAATTCATGGATCCAATTGTTCAAAGCTTTTGGACTTTAGGGTAGAACCAAAAAATGCTTAAAATATTTTGACTACCTACAATAGGGCATTGAAAGTTGCATACACCCAAATAAGATAACCTAGAGCCCGCAAGTGGGCCTTGGAATAATACACCAAACATAACGAGCTAATTATTATTCCAAAACAATCGACCAAATGGTATGAAATTTATATTGCCACATCGGGACTAGAAATTATGAATTTCATCATTAGTTTAACATCAAAACCCTGAGGAAAAAAGGGAGGAAACCAATAATCTCTATTACAATTGTTAATTCTAAAAGGTAGTATTCAAACCCTTCCAATCTTTTCACTGTGGTTGGGAGGGATTGATACTAATTTTGTGAACCATATCAATTAGAATCATCTCCAAGACTATATCAAAGGCCTCATTATCCTAAGTAGAAAGGTAAACCTTGTTTTAGTTTCATTCTATTATGTCAAACTCAAAGAAGTTTTGGAGAATATATCCTAGAAATTTTGAAATTAGCTTCTTGTTCAAAATCTCAAGGCATTGACAAAAAGCAACCTTTTTAACAGGCGGTCTTGATCTTACAAATGAGGATCCTCTCAACATTTTTTTGGTTGATGGAAAGCTTGTCATTAAATATTAGACCATTCTAGAAACCCAGGGTTTCATAGTTCCCAAGATCTCCATATACTTTTGATAAGTTAAGTTCCTTCAATATTAAATGCACTCTTCATGGTGAGAATGGTGGTTGAAGCCTAGTTTTTCTTCCAATCAATTCATCTAGAAGGATGAACGGAGAGAATTTTTAATACAAAAAAAAAAACCATGCTTCGTCTCCACATGTGAAGGACATGAGTAATATAAATGGCCTCAATCCTCTACCATCCCGTAGGAGACGACAAGACTCGTAAACAACCTAATGAAAAATCTTGTGATTTCTTATGGAAGCCCAAAACAAATTAGAAAGAAACTTTTTAGGTTGATGTAAGAGGCCTTAGATGGTGCCCAACAAGGAGAATAATAATCTCAGGTTACAAGAATCTTGGAACATGCTTGAAATTTTCTTGCAAGGAAGAGGGGTTTCACAATCCAATACATTAGGGTTTTTACAAATTTGACAATAACTTGCCATTAGAAAATGTACAAAGTCTAAAACGAAAAAATAATGACCAAGAATATGAAACTTTTGTTTGTGACTAGTCCATTTTTAGGCAAAGGAATTGAGCCAATGATACATGGAAAGAGATTTTTTTAAAGTGAAACTTATGCCACCAAAGAATAGAACCAAAAAACTTTGCAAAATATATCTAGACATTTGAAAACTTATTTGATATTTTGATTCTCCTCCAAATAAAATAAAATAAAAAACATCCTACAATTAATGATTCATTCAAAGAATTAGATAAAACCCTTGAAAAAAAGAGTAGACCCACATAAAATTAAAAAGCTTCAACAATAAATACAATCAAATAGGCATATTCACTTATTTTAAAATGACAACCTTAGATATAGACACACGATCATTATTTAGGTGGGTATACTTATCCTTTCCTCTCAACCACACATAAGGTAACTAAAAGCACTCCTCACTATTAAAATCCGTTCAATAATAAATAATTGCATGGTAAAAGAGAGTATAGTTGGCGGAAATGGCTAAACAACGTAGATTTATAAAGAGAACAATGGAAAAAAAAACTAAGTGTCCCCTTGGTAAGAAATACGTTTTAGTTTGCTAATAGTTGGCGGGCATAGGACAGAAATTGAAGAGTTCTCAGTGTTACAGGCTAACATGTGATATCTAAACAAGGCAGATGAATGCGGTCAAAATGCGCAAGTTGTTACAGCTAAAGGAGTTCAACTGTCAAGTATAGTTGAGGAGCGGTGACGCACAACATGAGCTGAACTCGTACGTTAAGGGGGAGTTGTTATGGCTACCATCACGTTCAGGAGTTGGCCCACCGTTAAATATCATCATTTGAACATAGAGGTTTCATAAGCCCACAACACACAGCATGCCCAGTGATTAAATCCTGCGAAACATCATCACCTGAACGGAGACAGCTGAGAAGCCCACAACGTTCTGCTCGAGACCATACCCTTTCAACAATATCATCGAAAAAGCAAGACACCGCACAGCCGGTGGAATGTGGCCCACTTCACTACAAACTGTGCTGATTGATGGAAAAATGCGATATGAGCCCAGAAAATAATGGCAATGAGACTTCCCAAGACAACCCAAGAGAAGGTCATGAGGTGAAGCCAAAGCTCACGTATACCGCACACATAAACCCATATGAGGTGAAGCCAAAGCTCAGGCAAACCATTAAACCGTTGATGGTCATGAACATCATCTTGTCCCTTGTGGTGAGCTTTGAGCTCATCTCCCACATTATACAAACAAAGAGAGATAGAAAGAAGGATATGCAGTCGAAAATAAGGAAGAGCTTAAACGAGGTGAGGGATACAAGATTAGGGCTCCCTCGATCTACTACACCCCTTTTCAATTCAAAACTGCCGGGGACGGCGAAGGCAGCGACACATGTCATGGAGGCCAACAGTCCAGCCACCACTAGTTGTGCATCGCGCCTGGCTCTGTAGGCTTCGTTTACACCTTTCCTTGCTCTCATACGCTTTTCATGGGTCACCTGTGGAGCACAGTCCATGAATGCATTGTGACTCACTCCGGGATCTGCCAGCTTTCTTATAACCCTAAAAGATTCCTGGTACTCCGTGACTTCTCTTGCAACTTCAAACGGTGTCTTGTTCTCACTGTTCTGGGCAAAATTGTCCACCACATCTACTTTCAGCAACAAATTCACCATCTACAATGCAAAACAGAAAACAAGAGTGGCAATTAGTCGCCTTCCTAAACGTGCATCATGCAGGGCCCTTCGAAACGAATGTACCAGTAAAACTAAAAAGAATAGAGTTATGAACATCAAACCCTAAAGGAATCTTACGTGGTCATATTTGTTCCTTGCTGCAATGTGCAAGGGCGTGTCTCCACTTACAACAATTGGGTGGTCTTGCTGGTTATTTTTTGAATCACCATTACTTTGCGAAGATTTGTCTCCTTCGTCATCAGATGCATTATTGGGAACTTTCTCCTTGGTATGATGCTCTGCTTCATCAATTTGCTTGTCAGGATGGGGTTTAGATGACTTTGCAGAACTATCGGGATGATTTGTTGTAGGTTGGTAAGGCTCATTGATAAGTTTTGACAACTGTTCATTCCTCTTAGTTAAAAATTGAACAAGCTTGACTTGGTTAAGCTCCACAACATAATGCAGGGCGTTTGATGTGCGAGTTATTAAAAACTCTACAGCTTCTTTGAATCCCAAACTCGCTGCCAATTTCAGTGGAGTTTCTCATTCTTTTTAAACAGAGTCGCACAAATTGGCATCCAAGCTTACCAGCTGTTTCACCAGATCCACGCGATTTTTCCTCGCAGCTAAATGCAAAGCCGTGTCGCCTTTTTTATTATGTTTCTAAAATCTGCATGAATCACATAGTTAAGCTAAACGAACAAGTAGAACTTTGCCATTTAATTTATAAAAAACGAGTCTAACAAGAGAATGACCTTGTACTGGTAGCTTTGCTGCTAGCTCTCGGAACAAATCTGCATTTTGTGAATCGACTGGTTAAAAAAGAAAAACAAGTGAAGAATAGCTTCTCATTAAAAATATAATTTTGTTAAGAAAACTAACCTGGGTCTCTTGCAATTACTGCCACATGAAAACATGTTCTTCCCTCCCATGTCGTTAACAAGCTTGACCGATCGATATTTTTGAGCAGGTATTTTGCAGTTCTTGCATCGGTATTTCGACAAGCCACAAAGAATTCCATTCCATTATATTTGTTCTCCATTTTACAAAATCCCCTGCTCACGTTGCAGCTTAAGCCCGTTTCCTACTCTCTCGGGCAAACAAAGCCGTTGGACGTGAACTTTATCTTCCAGCTGTGCTTTCAGAAGCGGCAATATTTATTCTGCACTGCCAAAGCGAACTAAAAAGCTATTGAATAAGTGGAGAATAAAACAGTTCCGGACATTTTACTTACCCATTACGAGTACTTCTATCAGAATTTGTTCAATCCTTAGTTTGGTAGTACAAAGGGGAATTGGAAGAGGAAGAGGTATATTTTCATTTTTGCCTAAAATGAGCATATACATCTTCCACTTGAAAATGTGGAATTGGAATTACATCTTCCAATTCCACTTTTTCATAAATCAAATTGCATAATGATTTTGGGTCCACAAATTCTCTATTGATATTCTCTCTCGTCCGCATACCGCATTGTTTTCTAGATCTTCCAATTCCACTTTTTCATAAATCAAATTGCATAATGATTTTGGGTCCACAAATTCTCTGTTGATATTCTCTCTCGTCTGCATACCGCATTGTTTTCTAGTTTATTAGGGCTGTGGAGAGGACTCTCGTATGTGCTACATGCTTGGATGTCACTGTTCCTCTGTCAAGCCTATATTGTCCATCCTTATTCAGTCCCAGGTGAAGGTGACATAAGCCTCCTAATCTCTGCCATTCATTTTTCTTCGTCTTCGTTGCTCTTTAATAGTGAATGGGGGTTTCAGAGGTATGTAATATAGAGATTATATGCCTCTCAATATGTTTCTGTCTTACATTTATAATGCTCATACAAAATAAATTTATACTTTGTTTTCATGCATCTTTGTCATAAAAGATATTGGAACTTGCAAAAGCTATTTCAGGTCTATTTGAATGCCCAAGATATCTCCTTTATGAATGCAATTTGCCCTTTTTGTAAAAACCCTGTTGTTTTTATTCTCTTGAACTGCCTTTTGTTCACTGTTACATAGATTTTTTTGCGATTTATCTCTTCTCACAGACTAGGAACAGGCAATTGTGTGACACAAACGCACAAAATTCACATGAGCTCCATAGCATAGACTAAGAACAAGTGATAGTCTTTGCTCGCAATAATCACTTTTTTAATGCAGCACAAGAATAGGGATTTCAAACCGCTCTGATTCATGAACCCTACAACATCCGTCACACCAACACACCATTTACTTCAATCCTACTCAAAGATCCTAATGCTTCTTTGAACAACACATGTTAATGAGAAAGAGAGAAAAATGAAATGATACATTGATTCACCCAAACCAGGTATAAGAATACATGAAACCGATGGAGAAATGGTTGCCACTGAATGATATTCAACATGTATACAACTGTTAACTATCACAACTACTCATTAATAAGAGGCCACATATAATTTACTAAATATAGATTATGCTAACTCTTGAAATATTAAATCTCGATTGGGTTATGAAGCCAATTGCTTTTGCAACATCAGGTGTGACTCCTATGTCATCAATCTTGACACCCGTGTTATTGTAGTTCACTTTCTAAGACTTTGCATAATATCATGTTTAAACTTATTAATTCTATCAACTCCACTTATATATGATAACAAAATTCTAAATTACCTATTTTTCTAATCATGAATGGTGGTTTGGGTAGAGCAACCATTAAATTCTCTAGATTGTTGATTAGATGGTCTGCCCAAATCACCATTCATGATTACAAAGATAGGTTGAAGAATTATCAGCTCTATTTGTATATGATAACAAAATTATAAAATACCTATCTTTCTAATCATTAGTGGTGATTTGGGCATTATACAATAATATAGAATGATGTCAATCATGGATAATATACAATCATTGGCCAGTAGACAATAACATTAGAAATTTTATCTTATTGGGCTTATGATCTTTATCACTTGGTACTCCTTGGTGTATTCCATTTAAATTCAGTTCCATTTGTAAATGATGAAAAATTTCTAAAATACCTATCTTTCTAATAATCAATGGTGATTTGGGCATAGCAACCATTAAATTCTCTGCATTTATGATACTTGGAAGGTCTGCCCAAATCACCATTGATGATAACAAAGATAGGTTGAAGAATTTTCAGCTCCATTTTTATATAATAACAAAATTATAAAATACCTATTTTTCTAAGCATCAATGGCGATTTGGGCATTCAATAGTAGTATAGAAGGATGCCAATCATGAATAGTATACAATCATCAGCCAGTAGACAGTAATATTAGCATATGTGAACTATCAGAACTTTTATCTATTGGCAAGTGATCAATTTTGTATGATGTGATCCACTTTTTGGTTGTCATTTATGGCAACACATCTGGCATACTGATCGATTCATCTAAAGTTAAGTTTTGGTGACCTTGAAATCGGCTAAGTACAGAAGGAGAAATCCAGAGGTATTTTAGGTATCAAAGCTCGATATCGATGAGTTAAGGCAAGCAAGCTTAGAATAAGATAGTATGGGGTATGTGTGACCTCCACCTAAGATCGATTTTGTTTTAGTGATGTCTACAGTGAGTTATAAAGATTTGAAGACAGACAGACAACAACAAAACAGTGATACATCGCAGCTGGACTGAAGCAATGATTTAGAGAGTATGACGTGGACTCCTGGCAATCGGAGTTGGATTATGATTGTTGATAACCTATATTTTGATTATGCAAGAGTACTGACTATGCATTTGATATTTACTTTATTAAATGTATTTTGTATTGAGAGCCGACTATGTAATAATTGTATTTAAGAGCTGACTTAGTAAAGAAGAAAGATATATATGTATGATCTTTTGTTGAGCAAGTGCGAGTAGTGTGTTTGGATGTGACATTCAAATGAGAGAGCAGAGGATGACAGAGATCATTGAAGAACTATGACTGGAACTATCTAAGCATTAGTGATGCTTGTTTTGTTCATTACTGAGAACATTTTGTAACAAAACTATATTGTAAGAGTTGTATGCTCAGTTGGCCCCTAACAAGGTGTTGTATACCTTTAATAGGGTTGTTATTCCTCTAACAAGGAAATGCACTATGTAATATTCAGCTCCTAATAGGGCTAGGTCTCCTAATAGGGACACTATACTTTAGTGCATTCTTGTGGGTACCATCCCCACCAGGGTTTCCCCTTGGCCATGATTTTCTCAACAAAAAATAATGGTGTTATGAGTACTTTGTTATTTGCTTATGTTCTTTTCATTTCTGCAAGGTTATGGATTATTTATAATTGGTTGAAAAGTTTTAATAAGTGTTGTAATACTGATTCACCCCCCTCTCAGTATTACCTAATCCTAGCAATTGGTATCAGAGCTTTTGGCCCTTGGGATGAAAGTCTAACAACTTAAGGGAGATCATAATGAATCTAGATAGTCTGCAAAAGAAATTTTATGCTGCACTTGAAGACCTTGACAAAGCAAAATCAGAGAATGGAGAATTAAGATTCAACATGCGAAGAGTTGAGAAATTTATAAAGAAACATAGAGACCAGATTGAACTTTCTAGAAGTCAGAGACGAGATCTTGTGGTTTAGATAAAAGAAGATTTAGACAAAGATAATTCAGATCAAATGACACAACTTGAAGAAGAAAATGAAGTCATAACTAAAGAGATTCAATTACAAAAGGATGCTAAGAAGAAGATTGAAAATGCTTTGAATTGTACAAATATTTTGATTGAAAAAATGAAGAATGAGGCTGACAACTACAAGAACAAGTATCTAGAACTAGAGAAATACAATCAGATCATAAAAGGTGAACTTGCTGAGGCAAAGAAACACATTGAGAAACTTCACACTAGTAGTGACTTGATCGATGAACAAAGAGACAGACAGAAACCTAAAGGTGACATGACTGGTGTTGGATTCAATGAAGCTAAATGTTTGTAGAAACAAGAAGAGAAATCTGATGCAAAGATTGATGCTGAAAAACCTACTATTGAAGAACCTAGAGAGCAGATCAGACCCTTCAATGGTAGATGCTTTGGGTGTAATAAGTTTGGACACATGAAAAAAGATTGTAGAGGTAATGCCCATTTTAAAACCTTTTCTGGTTATTGTTTTAATTGTAATGGATATGGGCACAAGAAAGTAGAATGCAGGAAACCTAATGTTGACGGGACTTTGTGACCAGGTCCACCAACAGAGGTAAGTTGTCACCGGGTACCGGGGTATCAGCCAACTTCGCCTGTAAAGGTTGTCTGGGAAAATGAGATTCCCTGGGCCTCCAAGCACGTGAGAGTTGGGTCTCGACAGTGTGGGGCTCGGTTGGGAGATGTGACTATTTTGTTTGAGGGGGATAGCTGGTTATCTTCAACTCATCTTCTCTGGGGATTCAAGTAAGTGGGGTTTCCTGCAAGTGCGCATTTACTTAACAAATAAACTTCAAAAGATACTACAGAGTTAGAAGGATTTCATTTACCTATAGTTATACTAAACATTCAAAACATCAACAATGCTCTAACACACTACACTAAATACCGAAGAAATATACAACCATCAGTTCATATTTTATTAGTAGCAAAGGAAAGGAGGTCGTTAATCTACTTTAAGTATCAGAGCAAAGGACATGAAAAACACAAAGCATAAAATACCGTTAACCCAGAAGACAGAATGCTACCAACATCGTCGAGAGAACTCTTCCTTCTTCATTAACATATTTTACAGCAAGCATTGGTGCGTGGTACAATGGTGGCTCCAAGGGAGAATTTAACTACTAAAAGCTTAAAAACTATGGAGCATTGAGCTCTGCAACTAAGAACTGAGAAAACCAAATTGCTATTAGCTATGGACTGCAAAATCTTCAATTTTGCCGACCCTTGAAATGAGGTCGGACTTATTATTTATACACATCATTTGACCTAAAACTAACCTAACTTATTTTACACTTCACAATATAATACTATTTTTTGGTGGCCGGTACTATATGCACCACGCTACAAAAGACCTCGAGACGAAGAAGGTCTGACATGTCAGAAGATTAAGACAAGAAAAGCGGAGTGGAAGAATCGGCCTCGAGTAGAGAGCCAAGAAGAGAAAGAAGAAATCTGATCCCCCAGGGATCGAGGCCACATGCCTCATAAATGGGAAAGCGACACCTTGTCTCTGATGCGCCAGGTGTAACATTGAAGCGACACCTTGGGAAGACCATCTGTCAGAAAACCTCTTGTCAATCCAACGTTCCTTGTTGCAGTTACCTACCCTCTGACAACCTTTATTAACTTCCTTGAGAGTGACCGGTCGGCCTTGGGAACCGGGACACGAGTCACTCTAAGAATACAAAAATGAAGGACCCAAAATTCTGGGATCCAGGAAACCGCGTTCCAAAAGAATAAATGAATACAAAAATGCACCTTTCGCTGAACATCTCCAAAATCCAGAGGGCTTTATTGTTCCTTATGACTTTTCCCAAGCCTCTAACTCTTGGCCTATGCTTTCTTCACCTACCTCTTTGATGCTATCCCACCGGCTGCGAACAGCCTCTAATGCCTCTTGAACATCCTCGGCCCCGCTCCGGAGTTCATCTACCATTTTGATGGCATCATGTGATCGGATCATGGTCTTGGACAATCTGGATAGCCTGCCCTGGTCAAAATCTCTAGCAGGCGGATACAGGGATTCCATCCGCTCATCGAACATACTGAGGACATAGTCCTCCGGAGTACATGTCCTGATGGTGAAGGGATCGACTTGCGATACCCCAACCACAAATGCTTTAAACAGACCCAAGGGGTATTAGGTAGCTGTCACTTTTTCTTTCAAGGCCTTAACCAGTTCCTTGCATACCTCACCCCTGAGGACAAGTCTGGAGTACTGGGCCTGGAACGAATCATACGATTCATCTCCCAAAATTCTGGACTCTATGGCAACTTCTTCGCCTATGTTGCGGATCTCTTCCAGTCTGGCCTTCCATTTTTTTTGTATTTTTCCAAATCTTGCTCCCATATAATAGCGGAGCCCTTTGCCTGGTTGAGAAGAACATCGACCCAATAAAGGTCCAGGAGGGACGTCGCCAGAAATTGTCTCATAGAGGTTACTTGCTCGACGACCCATCCTTCTACAGCTTGTGATTTCTTTTTCATAATCCGCAGAGAATCCACATCGCCCTGTGCAAGTGGCAATCTGGAGGAAGGGGTTCCGGGGTGGACTTCGGCTAAAGGCTGTGTTAGTTCTACCAGAAGCGCGAGGAGATTGACATTTGTTTCTCTTTCTTCTTGTAGCTTCTGGCCCTGTTTGAGGTATTTGGCCTCTATTGCCTAAGTGGCTTCTTTTAGCAAGTCCAATTCGCCTTGCTTATCTCTCTTCCCCAATGCCACTTCTATTATGTTGTAGTCTTTAGGCCTTACGAATGCTGCATCTACATCAAGAGGGGGTTTTACGATGGTCAAAACTGTAATACCGGTGGGACCAGTCCGGAGAGTATGGACTGCCCGCACTTTCTTGGGCTTCTTAGCCTATGTATTCCTAGCCATCATTTCAGCCAACAAGAGTGGAGCACTTGTGGCCGTCGTCGGGGCTTTCCTCTTCTTGGATTCCACCATCCATTGGGGCGGCTTTGCTACTAAGACCTGTTCATTAGGATCCCTTTCAGAATCCGGCGACACATTCTCGAAGTGTACGTTATGTTCGGGCTCTTTATCCAACTCTCATTCTGGTTCCTCCTATTCTTGTTCCTTTCCTGTTTCCTATTCTTTGAAACCTTCAACGTTTTTCGCCATACTGGCGTCTTCTGTTGCACTGTCCAGAGCCTTTTCTCCGATCTCAATTTCATCCGTATTTTCAGGGACTTCGTCCCTCCTGGTGTCAGCTGTTTCTTCATTTTCCTTATCTGGGACTTGTTGGCCCATTTGCTGCTGCTGCTCCTAGGCCTCATTGGCCTCTTATGTTAGGACATTTTCCTGCACCTAGACATCTTCTGGAGGTGGGTGAGGTCTCTGGCCGAAGTTTAACAAGGCGGACGCCGTTACTACCGCACTGAAAGTGCTCTAGGGAACTTGGACACCCGAAGTTACCAAAGGTGTTTGGAGCGTGACGATCGAGGGTACAGTTGATCCCGTAGGTCTGGGTTCCCCGATCGTCGGTTTCTCGTCTGTGTGTTACCTTCGTGTGTTCTCGGTCTCCTAGACCGGTATTCTCTCCTGTTTGGGTTATGTTTGTACTTCTTCCTGGGCCTCCTACTTTGATGTTTCTTTCTCTTCCGAGATTTCTCTCTATAGGGGCCTCTTCTTCATCCTGAGCCGCAATCTCCTCCACCGCATGACCTATACCCTGCTGAATCTCTAGGAACTCTTTCGCCAAGAAGGTGTCATCAAAATCGTCATGTAGAGGCGAGGAGTATGAAATATCTTCTAGTTCGGGAGAGTCTGAACTTACATCTACTGGGGGCATCTCTGGCATACTGGGACTGGCGGCTGCGCTGGGTGTAGGTGTCATCTTCTTCTTCTTTCTTGTCAGCAGAGTCCCAATGTCCAGAATACTAGTAGACTCCGCCTCAGGGAAAGTCTGTTTGCTCATCATGGCTGCCAAAGAGGGGGATCCCGCTGGGCGAACAGATGCCATTGGGGTTACAAGGAGTCCGGAGGATACCTGCATGCTTAGTTGTTGGCTGGTCAGCTTTGCTGACTCCATTTGTTGATGTAGTTGGGCCATCAGAAGGGTAGGAATCTAGGGAGGTGCCTTGGGGACCGGGGCACCCTCTTTCTCTTTCCCTCTACTCGTGATTGCTTCAGCGACCGCAGCAGACGAAGAAGGTCCGGCGTCGGTTGAAGAGGGAATGGTCTTCTGCACTGTTGATTTCTTTCGGGTGCTTTTGGGACACACCCGGGAAAAGTACTGGTGACTTGCCTCCAAAATGGGGTGGCATACCCCTTCAATCATTAGGTCCTTCGGGGCGGCCCAATCCACTGAAGGAAGATCCTGTTTATCCAGCCCTTTTCCTTTATATGCTGGATCCTCCAGAGGCCCGTCATCTTTAAATCCCTTCGGGAAGGTCCGAAGGTCAAGTGCTTTCATGAGCCGTTTGCTCATTTGTGTGTGCTGTCGGGCCCGGAGATCAAAACTGTCCTGACAGTTCGCCCATAATTCTTCAATATCCTCTTCATGCGGTGGGGACGTCCACGGTAGTGTTGTGGCAATCTTGCCCCGGGGATCATAATTTTTTCGGGCGTGGTGGAATTCCACCAGCCCCAAGCTCTTTAGTTCATTGTTTGCCTCCCGGGCTGCGGCGAGGCTGCATGTATAATTCCCACAAGAGAAAGGGAATGGGACATTGATGACCTTCTTCAACGTGAAGAAGGCGTGTAGATCCAGGATCTGCCTGCAAAACTCTAAAAGAATAATTCTGTCCCCGCAATACCAGGGAAGAAGATAGGGCCTCCCATTGAAACCTGTCACCCTAATGTAGGTGTGACGCCGGAACTGAATAAAATACTGGCCGTAGGAGCTGACCAGAGTCATTGTCACCTGTGATAGTTTGTACCCAAAATCCCGGATAAGGGTTAAGATATTGTGGTAAATGAATGCGTCATTTACCTGGTAGAAGTTCAGGAAACTGAGCTCCCACTATAATTGGGGATAATGATCCCATGGTGTGACCTGCCCTGGCCCATTCCCAAGTTCCCCAGCTGTTCCCAAACCTGGAAAAGCCAGTCTTTGTTGGGCTAATGCCCATAGCACATACGATGTCATGTAAAATTGGGATTTCTGGACAACCGTCTTCATTTGCGTATCTACGTGATTAGCTATAATAGCTGCCTAGTTGAAGGTCCAATTGTGGGTTGTGATGCAGTATAGAAAATAGTACCTACACGCCAAGAATTCCTCGGCGTGAGGCCATCCAAAGATTCTGCATAGAAAGATTATACCCACTTGGATGGGCTCTTTGAAATCCTCGCTGGGAATTTCCAACTTCATTCTTTTGTGGTCTCGCTTTGGAGACTTCAGCCGCTGACTGTTGAGGTGTTGTCGGAAATGCCTTCGGCCTCGTCGAATTCCTCTAATGATTTGGCCTTGGTGATGACGACGAACCCTTTGAACTGAGGAATCCCCAATTCAGAAGTGAAAGTTTTAAGCATCTAAGGTGATGATTGTGGCGGGGTATTGTAGCGGCCGGGGATCCAGAAGCAGAACTGTGCGAGTAGGTGCATTGTATAGTATTGCCAGCTGCTTTTTTAATTCTGGTGACTGCACCGAACATGGAAAGTTTGTAGCCTTTATGATGTCGGAGGCGGCCAAGCAAGTGGCCATATTGTCTCCTTTGGCCTTTAACCTGTAAATGGTCTGGGTCAGACCTTGGAATTCGGCCCAAGTTCCACGGTCCGTATCTGTTATTTCGTGGACCTTGGAGTCCACCTTAGACCCCGCAATAGTTCCCTCCTTTGGATATTTGGAGGTTAAAGGCAGCTTTGCTAACATTTTCTCCATTTTGGACTTTGTAGCTGCCCGGGTGGAAGTGGTAGGTAGTTCCAGGCTATTAGGAGGTGTTAGTACTTCAGACATTCTGTTCAGTTATGTGCAACTTGCAAGACCGGAGAGCCGTCAGGACATATATATAAAAATAAGTTACAACTCCGGGAGACTCTTCACCACCCCGCACCTGTCAAACAAGCGTTATTACATACATCAAAAGTTTCGGGGTATCTAGAATGAACATGAATTAGCATTCGGGAGCGTGTTAACAAGGTGGCAGGAAGAAGCGGAAGACAAGGTCTTGCTGGAGGTCCAGAGTCCAGACAAACTAGCCATTGCCGATGTGACTGGCATTAAGCCATACTTTGATCGACGTGTGTTGGCATGTGGTGGGGTGACAAGCAGCATTAAGACATTTATGGTGACAAGTAGGCTGACACGGGGGAATTAAATTCCAGATGGGACATGGTTTGAATGCCCACTCGTGGGAAATTAATCTCGCCATTAAGGTGATGAGACGGAGGAGAGAGAAAGCTGCCATGGCTCGAACTAGCGAGGTGCTGAGTTCAAACCATGGTGACTCCATCTCAATGAGCTCGACCTTATGAAGAAAAAATGTACCACAAAGCACAAGGAACTCGCGAGCTCGGAAGGATATGCAGAATATATACACAAAGAATATAGGAGGGCCGAAGGGCCAAAACATATATACATGCGATATACAGAAATATACATCATTTACAGATTTTTACATAGATATAAACAATATTAACACATGCACAGAAGCTACCCTAAGATAATATACAAAATGTACACTAATCTACAGCTGCACAGAGGGCAGACAACCCTCTGACAGAGCCAACCACCAACAGGTGGCAAACCAGAAGCAGAAAATGTGGAAAATAGGAACACAAGCTAGAACAAAACAAAACCAAAACCAAAAGAACGAAGGAAAGAACCAGAGGATGTACCTGGAAATCTAAAGAATGACAAGGAGAGAAGGCACCAGGACTGCTCTGCAACAGCTTCAACCTTCAGCGATCACAAACAGTCACCGAAAATCAGCTCATAATTATTCACTAAGCTCAGAGTAATTCACACTTAATGACACTTCAAATTGCCAAGGAATCGCTCTGAAAGCTTTAAGTGTTTTAATCGCGGTAACTGTGAAAGTGACATGTAAATTTCTATTTATACACAAGGTAAAAAGCAAGTTACCCTTCTCTTTGCAAATTCTGGAACAGGCAGCCTTCCGGACTCTGGGCCCGGGGATTCCGCGCAACCATACCCTCTTACAAGAAGAAAACATGGCGGCGGAGAATCCCAGAGTCCAAAGTCTGGCTCTGGAAAGAACAACCAACTCCAGGACCGGGTCCCAGAGACACGAAAGACAAAAGCAGAAAGGAAAACAAACCTCACGAGAGGGAAAACCCGGAGAAGAAACAACAAAACAAAAGGACAGAAAACAAGGCAAGAGCCAAAAGAGAAAAAAAGGTGACCCAACATTTTGCACACAAAATGTAGGGACAGGTATGCAGGGCATAAAAAATGGCGACTATCTAGGACGAATGCCTTAGCACATTTGAGAACCGCAGAATCTCTTTTTAGCAAAATTGAAAATAATCGTTATTCGGAGCATTTTGTTTGTAAGGCGTAAAGCGTCTGAGAAAATCCGGCCATACACAATTCAATCCATGGTCTTTCATCAGTTGTGGAGTGTGTTCTTTGGAAGGAAATCAAGCCGATGACCTCTGGGAGAAGCAGAGAAGAGGCACTAAATATATCAATCCAAAGCCGTCAAATTTGCTTGTTTCTCCTGAATACCGGAGTTTTCATTCCATCTTTTCTTTTCTTTATTTTATTCTTTTCTGGATGAGGGTGGTACTTCTTTCACCATTAAGCTCAAGCTTAGCTTAATTCAATAGAGGTACTTCTTTCACCCTTTTGTCCACCTCGATTTGCTAAATGGAGAAGAAAAACTCCAACCCTGAAAAGAATTTTAAAAGTTCAGACTTGGGCCAACAAACCAGTGCGATCGATCTACTCTCGGTGTGTCTGATTACTTGTTCCTCTTAATTTTGATTTAACTGATTACCAGACTGTCGGGGATAAATCTGATAAAGATTACTCATAGCCTGCTACCAAACTCACATAATAACTTCGGAGACCAGATCAATTCCACCATGCTAACAATAGATTCTGAATTCAACATAAATATGGAAGGCACCATCTCGGAGACTAGATGTCATGCGAGGCATACCAGCCTACAAAAGGGGAGCAAAACACTGGAAACCCGGAAAAGAAAGAACAAGCCGAAAGAAAAACAAAAAGGAAAGGGGACGGTCCCAGAGGACAGCTAGCAAAACTATTTACAAGGCACCCCAAACAGGGTACCGGGGAAAGGAATATTTACAAGCAAGGAGATTTACATATAGTACAACTCCGGACAAATTTGCCTCATTCAAAATAATGTTTGAGAAATTGTCTATTGACGGGCAATGGGACGGGTTCCCTAGTCATGGTATTGAGGCGATAGGTATTTTCCCTACAGATTTCTGAGATCAAGTATGGTCTGAGCGTGAACCGTTGGAATTTGGTGTGCTTTCCTTTCTTTTCCCGTGCTTTATCCCACAGAAGGACCAAGTCTGAAATCTGAAAGGATTTATACTGGGCTCTTCAGTCAAACCATCATTTTACCACAGCTTGGTGATGTGCAAAATGTTCAAGGGCTGCGTCTCTTTGTTCTTCCATCCGCACTAGATTCAAGAGCCGAACCTCTACAATATTGTCCCGGTTACCAAATTCCTGCATGAACTGCAAAACCGGGATTTGTAAGTTAATAGGGAATACTGGGTTCTGGTCGTAAACCAGATGGAATGGGGATGTCCCTAGGGCGGCCTTAATTCGAATGCGATCCGCCCAGAGGGCGAACCTCAGCTTTTGGTGCCAATCCCGGGGATTCTATTCTAACAAGTGTTTGATCACTTCAAGCAAATTTGTATTGGTTGATTCGACAACACCATTCCCTTGGGGGTAATAGTTGCTGGAAAACTTCAGAGTGACCTTCTGGTCATAGGTCCATTCAAGTAATTGCACCGAAGAAAATGTTGGACCATTGTCACATACTATAGCGAAGGGCATTCCAAATATTATGATGATGTTTTCTTCCAGGAATTTGATAACTACGTCTGCCGTATTGTTTTTGCAAGGTATCGCTTCAGACCACGAAGTGCAATAATCAGTAGCAGTTAAGATGTACCGGTGGTTGGCAAACGAGTTGGGCTTGATTTCCCCGATAAAGTCAAATGCCCATTGGGCAAAGTGTCTAGCTTCAAAACCTGGCTGCAAAGGCATGGCCGGGTTCCGCTCACGATGTGTCGCGGTCTGACAAGTATGGTACTTCCTGACGTGAGTGTAGACTTCTTTGAAGATACAGGGCCAATAGTATTCGGCCAGAAGGATCTGATGGGCAGTGGTGTCAGCTGAGCCATGACCGGTTCTAAATTGCCCATGAAATTCTTCGATTATCTTTGCAGCTTGAACCCTATCGATGCATCGGAGGTATACTCCCTCATAATTCCTGCGAAAAAGCATGGAGTTCTTGATCATAAAGTGTGCACTTTTCAACTGCAGGGCGCGGTGTTTGTTTGGAGGCAATCTCTCTGGGCATCTATTATTCAACAACAAGTACACTAAGTCTGTATACCAAAGATCTCGAGTGATGGACTCCACCGTATATATCTGGCATTCGATGTGGGGAGTCTCTTCTGCCATCGCTCTACTTAGTCCCTAGCCTTAGACTATCTTCATGGGTTGCATTTCTAAATCATATTCTTGGAGGATGACCATCCATTTCCCCCGTCTTTGACCTAATTTACTCTGCATCAGCAGAGATTTCACCGCTTGGTCTGGGATGATGGCATGCACCTTGCTTCGGAGAATGTAATGCTGAAATTTTTTCACGACGTGAACAAGAGCAAAGGCCTGCTTTTCTAAGGACGAGTACTGGACTTCGGCGTTCTTGAAGGGGGAGCTCATGAAAGCTATTAGTCATTCTTCCCCTTCAACCTTTTGGGTCAATACTGCCGTGACAGAATGCGGTAAAGCAAAGGAATAGATATAGAAAGGGAGGGAATAGTTCGGGCTAGCCAGAATTGGTGCCTCCGTTATCGTCTACTTGATTTGGGCGAACACCCACTTTGCTTCAGGACTCCACTCAATTTTGGTATCTTTCTTCATCATTTCGTTGAGTGTTTTTACGATCTCGATAAATCCAGTGATGAACCGCCAGACAAAGTTGATCTTTCCAAAGAAAGACCTCATTTCCTTCTTGCTGCCGGGCATTTGCAGGTTTAGCAGCGCTTCAACTCTCTCAGGGTCAATCGATATACCCTTCTTGGAGACAATATGCCCGAGCAACTTCCCTTCAGTGACCCCGAATAAACATTTCTTAGGGTTGAGGGATATTCAATAACGGTGACATCTCTCGTAAATCTGGACGAGGTGGGTGGAGTGATCATGCCTGTCCCGGGAAAAGACGGTCAAATCATCCATGTAGATGATTATACATCGGTTCACAAGGCCCTCGAACGCAATGTCCATGGCCTTCTGAAATGTGGCCCCTACGTTAATCAGGCCAAAGGGAATTCTTCGGTAGGCAAACGTTCCCCACTTGGTGGTAAACGCCGTTTTGTCTCTATCCTCAAATTTAACCATGACTTGGTTATATTTGGAGTATCCATCCAAGAAGGACATCATCTGAGATCCATTCACAATTTGCAATACCTCATCCAACGAGGGGAGAGGATGATTGTCTTTCTTAGAGGCCTTGTTTAAATTTTAGAGATCCATGCAAAGGCGAATTTCATCTCTTTTCTTCCTCACAGGGACTAGGTTGGCCACCCACGTAGTATGCTAGATTGGGAAGATTATCCGGGCTGACAACAGTTTCTGAACCTCCTGGTAGATTAGAGGCTCGATCAGCAGGTTGACCGGTCGCTACTTTTGTCGAAAAGGCTTAGCATCAAGTTTGAGTGGGATAGTATGAGTCATGATGGATGTGTCATATGTCTTTAAATCTTCATACCCCCACATGATCACGTCTATGTATTCTCAGAGAACCGCGAGAATCTTCTCCTTCTCCTCAGGGGAGCAAGAGGTGCCAATGTGTATCATTTTCTCTTCACCGGACTGGCCGATATTCACTTTCTCAAATTTTCCTCCCTCAAAGGAGGATGATATATTTTCCCAGCTCTGAGGGTCTGAGTCGAAGATTTGTTCAAGTGCGACCATCCCCTTAGGAATGGTGTTGGTTGGTAGATCCATGATCCCATCGTCTTCATCACCCTGCCCAGTGTCATCGTGATCTCTTTCTTCCACTATTTGGTCCTTGAAGACACCAACATTGGCCATGAAGGCCAGGATATGCTGGACATCCTCAAAGACCTAAAAATGGGTGACATTATCTAGAATGGACGGGGTGGGGATCATCTCAACAAAAAATCTCCAGAGTCGTGAGCTGGCTATTGGCTCAAGTGTGCTAGCAGAAATGGTAAGGGCATTCAAGACATAGTTTCATCTTCGGGGAATAAGATCAATGCCGAAAGCATCAAAATCTTCAATAAGGCTCCATGCCCGGTTGCAGTATGCAGCCAACCTCTTATCGTGACAGGTGTATTGACTCCGGACTTGTTTGACAATCAACTCTGAATCACCCAGGGCCCGGAGGTGAGTGATTCCTTTCCTTAATGCAAATAGGAGTCCAAGGATCAAAGCCTCGTACTCCATGACATTGTTCGTGTAGTTGAATTATAGCCTGTAGGACGCAAGAAAGGATTTTCCTTGTGGGTTGATTAATTCTACTCTAGCCCCACAACCTTGTTTGGATCGGGACCCATCGAACTTAAGGGTCCACAAGTAATCGTTTGTTGTCTGGGGCTGGGAAGTCGAAGTAGCCTTTGGATTATTTTTGGGAGGGCTGGGAGGAGTTTCCTCCGGCGCTGATGGTATGTGGGTGAGGTTTACCTCCGGAGGGACTTCTGGTTGGGGTTCCCAGACAAACGATGCCGAAGAGGAGCTGTCAGCAGAAGCGTTGAGCCCCTGGGAATCAGCTATGTACCCTTTTCTCTGGAGGGCATCAATGTGCTGGGTGGCAGTGGCAAGGCAAGGCTCACACTCCAGCTCTGAATGTTTCTGGTAATGCACCTGGCACCAAGTGCTGGACAAGAGTGTGGCGGGGATCGCAGCAGCACCCTGAGAGTTAATCTCAACCCTCAATTTTTCTTCCAGGTCCTGGGTTCTCTATAGAACTATGGGATCCTCCTCAGGGGTGAAATCGAACGTTAGGATCTCAAGGGGTTGGTACACCCCGGGGGAAGTCTCAAAGAATAAGACCTCATTCACCCTCCTGACTTCGGTGAGGGCCTGTTTCATCCGAGGCTCACTTTCAACCTGGATCTTGTTAGATTCTCCTTTCCAGGGGAGAGATAAGTGGGAGAAGTCAGTCGAAAAGTATCCGTTCAAGAACTTAGACCAATTCTGACTTGACAACATCCCATAAGTTTCTGGGATGTCCACCACTTGGATGTCGATCATGCTGGGTATCTTGGGGTCCTAGATAAGCTGAATCCGGACATTCTTCAGTTCACCCACCATCTTTACAGCAGTTTTGTCTAGTTGGATTACTGCACCATTAGATGGGGTGAGGCGGAATCCAAGCCTCTGGCATATGGATAAAAGCATGATGTTGCTCGAAGCCCTGAAATCTACTAGGAAATTATGTATATTTTTCCCTTGTATGTTCAGGCCTAGCAGGAAGGGAGGATCTTCAGTATTTCCCCGAAAGACAGCCGCGTTGGCGTCCTCGAAAGAGACAGTCTTGGGTGGGCGATTGATGGCTTCCGGGTTTCCCAAGAGCTTCAGAAGAGACTTCTTCTGCTCGAAACAATTTAACAAAACCTCCATTAAGGTCATGGAGGTGGTGGTTTGTTCTAATGCCTTCGTAATGTCAAACCTTCCTCCTGGGAATTGGTGGCTTCCCTCGGCCGGGTCCTTTGCTTGGTTAGAGCTAGGGCCTTTTTGAGGGACAGACCGATCGGTTGTGTTGTCCCGGGGAGGAGTATCCTTAAGAGGTGTGGGCGTAAAAAATGATCCTTTACCAGCCTGAATCCGAGTGTTGTAGGGAGCCCTTGGGTTGGTGAAGGTATTGGCCTCAAAGGCCAGAATTGACTCATCAAAAAATCCCTGTAGTTCAGATTCTTCTTCGTCTTCTCTGTCTGCTCCAAAGAAGACGGTCTCACAGGTAAATGCACCGTGAGTGGGCTCTTGCACATGAGGCTCTAGGGGAGTAGGATCAGATGCTTGTTGTCTCTCCAGCTGGGAAATCATGATGAATTTCTCCAGTGTGGTATAATTTACCTCATTGTGGGAGCCTGTGTCATGCAATCTACACCAATTGGTCATGGGCTGGAAGTCTGCGACTAGCGTGAAATGGGATGGTCCAGCACCACTCTGATTGGTGTTTTGGTTCGGAGGTGGACCTCCGGCATTGGTGTTGTTATTCCATTGCTGTTGGTTGGGCTGAGGCCCATTGTTGTAATTTTTCCCTCTGGCATTGTTGTTTCGTTGGCCGAAGAAAATATTCCCTCTTTGGGAATTGGAATTCTGGGGTTCGTAAGACCCCGCCTTCAGTTGAACCATGTCTACAATCAGTGTGGACAACATTCACCAGAGGGATTCAACCTTGGCGGTCAACTGGGTGTCCGCGTCACAGTGTGACGATTGTTGTTGTTGGTTCCCTGGAAAAGGGGCAACATTTGCCAGAGTCGAGGGCGGCAATCCTCCAGCCGCGGATGACTGGAAGAAAGGCACTCCGGATGGTTGTGTCTGTGGTTGTTGCATTTTCTGTGGCTGGTTCCAGGGAAATGATTCCATACTCGGTGTTGTCTGGGTTTGTGATGGATACACGTACCGGGCCTGCTGGTCTATCGGCGGTGGCGGGGGATCATGGTCATCACAGGGGTGCCCATTGCTTGATTGGGGTTATATCCTCAGGCGTAAGAAGTTCCGTCGGGTATCATGTTAAAGGGCGTGCTCTGCCCAATCCTGTTTGGGGATTTGTTGAGGCCATGAGACAATTTTGGCTAGGTTGTAAACCTTCGCCAAAGTATCCCGGTCGCCCAGGGCGGTAGTTCTTCAGAGGAGAGTGGCAACGAAGGGGTCCATCGTGTTGAGATAGGTCTGGATAGTCACCTCCGCGGATGGGATTAAGGGACCCGTGCACCACTTCAAGGCGCATTGGAACTGGTGGTTGAACTCTGCAAGGGGCTCATTCGGTTCCTTCCTGATAGAGATGAACTGGCTGTGGGACCACGCTGGGTCCACGTGTAGGCAGAAGGCAGTCAAGAAGGCATCCACCGTGTCCTGCCAACTGTTGATGGATTTGGCAGGAAGGTTACGATACCAGTTCAGTTTGTTCTGTCCCAAGGACAGAGGGAACCTCCGGGTCACAATGTCTTGATGTTGGATCCAGTGTCGGTTCATGGCATATTTGTATGCCTACAGATGCTCTTTTGCGGTTCGTGAGCCTAAGTGCTCATATTAAGGACAAATCTTTTCTGGGTGCGAAGGTAAATTGTTGGTTGTACCTGGAAAAGTTCCCATCGGTGACCCATTATTTCCAAAATACGCGGCCATTGGGGGGAGTTGGATTTTGACTATGTTGAGTGTTAATTCCCAGGATCGCCTGGGGGACTTGGGTATTCTGTGGTATGCTAGATCCCCAGACAATGGTGGCTAATTTGACTTTTGGGGTCCATTTCTTTCGAGAAGGAGACTTGAGTTCAACAAACCTTCCAGGGTTGGGAGCTGATCTAAGGACTCTTTCAAATCTTGCTGGTGAGAATGATCCAATCCCACTGAATGCTTGACTTCTAAAACTATGGCTTGGGGAACCCTTGGGCGGTGTACAATCTAAATCTTCGGATGGGGACGAGTTCATGCACTCCTTCTAGCACTAGTTTCTGTTGACAGGACTTTGTGACCGGGTCTGCCAATAGAGGTAAGTTGTCACCGGGTACCAGGGTACCGGCCAACTTCACCTGTAATGGTTGTCCGGGGAAATGAGATTCCCCGGGCCTCCAAGCAAGTGAGAGTTGGGTCTCAACAGTGTGGGGCTCAGTTGGGAGATGTGACTATTTTGACTGAGGGGGATAGCTGGTTATCTTCAACTTGTCTTCTCCGAGGATTCAAGTAAGTGGGGTTTCCTGCAAGCGCGCATTTAGTTAACAAATAAACTTCAAAAGATACTACAGAGTTAGAAGGATTTCATCTACCTATAGTTATATTAAACATTCACAACATCAACAATGCTCTAACACACTAACTTAAATACTGAAGCAATATACAACCATTAGTTCATATTTTATCAGTAGCAAAGGAAAGGAGGTCGTTAATCTACTTTAAGTATCAGAGCAAAGGACATGAAGAACACAAAGCATAAAATACCATTAACCTAGAAGACAAAATGCTAACAACATCGTCGAGAGAACTCTTCCTTCTTCATTAACATCTTTTCCAGCAAGCACTGGTGCGTGGTACAATGGTGGCTCCAAGGGAGCATTTAACTACTGAAAGCTTAAAAACTATGGAGCATTGAGCTCTGCAACTAAGAACTGAGAAAACCAGATTGCTATTAGCTATGGACTGCAAAATCATCAATTTCGCCGACCCCTGGAATGAGGTCAGACTTATTATTTATACACATCATTTCACCTAAAACTAACCTAACTTATTTTACACTTCACAATATAATACTATTTTTCGGTGGTCGGTACTATCTGCACCATGCTACAATAGACCTCGAGACGGAGAAGGTCTGACATGTCAGAAGAACAAGACAAGAAAAGCGGAGTGGAAGAATCAGCCTCGAGAAGAGAGTCGGGAAGAGAAAGAAGAAATCCGATCCCCCAGGGATCGAGGCCACATGCCTCATAAATGGGAAAGTGGCGCCCTATCTCCAATGCGCCAGGTCTAACATTGAAGCGGCGCCTTGGGAAGACCATCTGTCAGAAAACCTCTTGTCGATCCGACGTGCCTTGTTGCAGTTACCTACCCTCTGACAAACTTTATTAACTGCCTTGAGAGTGACCGATCAGCCTTGGGAACTGGGACACGGGTCACTCTAAGAATATAAAAATGAAGGACCCAAAATTCTGGGATCCAGGAACCCGCATTCTAAAAGAATAAATGAATACAAAAACACACCTTCCGCTGAACATCTCCAGAATTCAGAGGGATTTATTGTTCCTTATGACTTTTCCCAAGCCTCTAACACTTGGCCTATGCTTTCTTCATCTACATCTTTGATGCTATCCCACCGGCTACGAACAGCCTCTAATGCCTCTTGAACATCCTTGACCCCGCTCCGGAGTTCATCTACCATTTTGATGGCATCATGTGATTGGATCATGGTCTTGGACAATCTGGATAGCCTGCCCTGGTCAAAATCTCTGGCAGGCGGATACAGGGACTCCATCCACTCATCGAAAACTTGCTGAGGACATAGTCCTCCGGAGTACACGTCCCAGTGGTGAAGGGATCAACTTATGATACCCCAACCACGAATGCTTTAAATAGACCCAAGGGGTATTGGGTAGCTGTCACTTTTTCTTTCAAGACCTTAACCAGTTCCTTGCATACCTCACCCCTGAGGACAAGTCTGGAGTACTGCGCCTGGAGGGATTCATATGATTCATCTCCAAAAATTCCAGACTCTGTGGCGACTTCTTCGCCTATGTTGCGGATCTCTTCCAGTCCGGCCTTCCATTTTTCATATTTTGCCAAATCTTTCTCCCATATAATAGTAGAGCCCTTTGCCTGGTTGAGAGGAACATTGACTTGATAAAGGTTTGGGAGGGACGCCGCCAGAAATTGTCTCATAGAGGTTACTTGCTTGGCGGCACATCCATCTACAGCTTGTGCTTTATTTTTCATAATCCGCAAAGAATCCACATCTCCCTGTGCAAGCGGTAATCCAGAGGAAGGGGTTTGGGGTGGACTTTGGCTAAAGGTTGTGTTAGTTCTGCTAGAAGCCTGAGGAGATTGGCATTTGTTTCTCTTTCTTCTTGTAGCTTCTGGCCCTATTTGAGGGATCTGGCCTCTATTGCCTTAGTGGCTTCTTTCAGCAAGTCCAATTTGCCTTGCTTATCTCTCTTTCCCAATGCCACTTCTGTTATGTTGTAGTCTTCGGGCCTTACGACCGCTGCATCTGCATCAAGAGGGGGTGTTGCAATGGTCACAACTATAATACCGGTGGGACCAGTCTGGAGAGTATGGATTGCCCGTGCTTTCTAGGGCTTCTTAACTTCTATATTCCTAGCCATCATTTCGGCCAACGAGAGTGGAGCGCTTGTGGCCGCCGTCAGGGCTTTCCTCTTCTTGGATTCCACCAACCATTGAGGTGACTGGGGTGGCTTTTCTACTAAGACCTGTTTATTAGGATTCCTTTCGAAATCTAGCGGCACATTCCCGGAGTGTACATTATGTTCAGGCTCTTTATCCACCTCTCGTTCCGGTTCCTTCTGTTCTTAGTCCTTTCTTGTTTCCTATTCTTTAGAACCTTCAACGTTTTCTGCCATACTGGCATCTTCCATTGCACTATCTAGAGCCTTTTCTCCGGTCTCAATTTCATCCATATTTTCAGGGACTTCTTCCCTCCCGGTGTCAGTTGTTTCTTCGTTTTCCTTATCCTAGACTTCTTGGTCCATTTGCTGCTGCTACTCCTGGGCCTCATTGGCCTCTTTTGTTAGGACATTTTCCTCCACCTGGACATCTTCTGGAGGTGGGTGAGGTCTCTGGCCAAAGTTTAACAAAGCGGCCGTCATTACTACCTCACTGAAAGTGCTCCGGGGCACTTGGTCACCTGGAGTTACCAAAGGCATTTGGAGTGTGACGATCGAGGGTATGTTGATCCCGCAGGTCCGGGTTCCCTGATCGTCGGTTGCTCATCTGTGTGTTGCCCTGGTGTGTTGATCTCGGTCTCCTGGACCGGTATTCTCTCCTGCTCAGGTTCTGTTTGTACTTCTTCCCGGGCCTCCTGCTCTTATGTTTCTTTCTCTTCCAGGATTTCTTTCTCTATAGGGGCCTCTTCTTCGTCCTGAGCCGCAATCTCCTCCACCACATGACCTATACCCTGCTGAATCTCCAGGAGTTCTTCTGCTGAGAAGGTGTCATCAATATCGTCATGCGGACGCGAGGAGTCCAAAATATCTTCTAGTTCGGGAGAGTCTGAACTTACATCTACTGGGGGCATCTCTGGCATACTGGGACTGGTCGCTGCGCTAGGTGTAGGTGTCACCTTCTTCTTCTTCTTTCTTGTCAGCGGAGTCCTGATGTCCAGAATACTAGTAGACTCCGTCTCAGCAAAAGTCTGTCTGCTCATCATGGCTGCCAACGAGGTGGATCCCGCCGGGTGAACAGATGCCATTAGGGTTACAAGGAGTTCGGAGGATACCTACATGCTTAGTTATTGGCTTGTCAGCTTTGCCGACTCCATTTGTTGATGTAGTTGGGCCATCAGAAGGATAGGAATATGGGGAGGTGCCTTGGGGACTGGATCAACCTCTTTCTCTTTCCCTCTACTCGTGCTTGCTTCAGCGACCGTGGCAGACGAAGAAGGTCTGGCGCCGGCTAAAGAGGGAATAGTCTTCTTGACTGTTGATTTCTTTCGGGTGCTTTTGAGACACACCCAGGCACAGTACTGGTGACTTGCCTCCAAAATGGGGTGGCATACCCCTTCAATCATTAGGTCCTCCAGGGCGGCCCAATCCACCGGAGGAAGATCCTGTTTATCCAGCCCTTTTCCTTTATATGCTGGATCTTCCAGCGGCCCGTCATCTTTAAATCCCTTTGGGAAGGTCCGAAGGTCAAGTGCTTTCATGAGCCCTTTGCTCATCCGTGTGTGCTGTCAGGCCCGGAGATCAAAACTATCCTGACAGTCCGCCCAAAAGTCTTCAATATCCTCTTCATGCGGTGGGGACGCCCGAGGTATGGCAATATTGCCACAGGGATCATAATTTTTCTGGGTGTGGTGGAATTCCACCAGCCCCAAGCTCTTCAATTCATTATCTGCCTCCCTCGCTACGGATAGGCTGCATGTATAATTCCCACAAGAGAAAGGGAATAGGACGTTGATGACCTTCTTCAACGTGAAGAAGGCATGTAGATCCAGGATCTTCCTGCAAAACTCTAAAAGAATAATTTTGTCCCCGCAATACCGGGGCAGAAGATAGGGCCTCGCATTGAACCCTGTCACCCTAATGTAGGTGTGATATCGGAACTAAATAAAATACAGGCCGTAGGAGCTGACCAGAGTCATTGCCGCCTGTGATAGTCTATACCCGGAATCCCAGGTAATGGTTAAGATATTGTGGTAAATGAACACATCATTTACCCGGCAGAATTTCAGGAAACTGAGCTCCCACTGTAATTGGGGATAATGATCCCATGGTGTGACCTGCCCTGGCCCATTCCCGAGTTCCCCAGTTGTTCCCAAACTT
Source organism: Thuja plicata (assembly GCA_018584345.1). NCBI lineage: Eukaryota > Viridiplantae > Streptophyta > Pinopsida > Cupressales > Cupressaceae > Thuja > Thuja plicata. Next base: position 2,602,007 of record MU223519.1, on the reverse strand, counting down.
GGAAAAGCCGGTCTTTGTTGGGCTAATGGCCACATCACATACAATGTCATGTAAAATTGAGAATTCTAGACAACTGTCTTCATTTGCGTATCTACGTGATTAGCTATAATAGCTACCCAGTTGAAGGTCCGGTTGTGGATTGTGATGCAGTATAGAAAATAGTACATCCACGCCGAGAATTCCTGGGCATGAGGCCATCCGAAGATCCTGCATAGAAAGATTATATCTTCCTGGATGGGCTCTTTGAAATCCTCGCGGGGAATTTCCAACTTTATTCTTTTGTGGTCTCGCTTTGGAGACTTCGGCCACTGACTGTTGAGGTGTTGTCGGGAAATGCCTTTGGCCTCGCCGAATTCCTCCAATTATTTGGCCTTGGTGATGACGGCGGACCCTTTGAACTGAGGAATCCCCAATTCAGAAGCGAAAGTTGGAGCATCTAAGGTGATGATTGTGGCGAGGTATTGTAGTGGTCGGGGATCCAGAAGTAGAACTGTGCGAGTAGGTGCATTGTATAGTATTGCTAGCTTCTTTATTAATTTCGGTGACTGCACCGAACATGGAAAGTTTGCAGCCTTTATGATGTCAGAGGCGGCCAAGCAAGTGGCCATTTTGTCTCCTTCGACCTTTAACTTGTAAATGGTCTGGATCAGACCTTACAATTCGGCCCAAGTTCCGGGGTCAGTATCTGTTATTTCCTAGACCTTGGAGTCCACCTTGGACCTCGCAATAGTTCCCTCCTTTGGATATTTGGAGGTTAAAGGAAGCTTTGCTAACATTATCTCCATTTTGGACTTCGTAGCTGCTCGAGTGGAAGTGGTAGGTAGTTCCGGGCTATCAGGAGGTCTGAGTACTTCAGACATTCTGTTTAGTTATGTGCAACCTGCAAGACTGGAGAACCGTCAGGACATATATATAAAAATAAGTTACAACTCCGGGAGACTCTTCACCACCCCGCACTTGTCAAACAAGCATTAGTACATACATCAAAACTTCCAGGGTATCTAGAATGAACATGACTTAGCATTCCAGAGCGTGTTAACAAGGTGGCATGAAGAAGCGGAAGACAAGGTCTTGCTGGAGGTTCTGAAGTCCGAACAAACTAGCCATTGCCGATGTGACTGGCAATAAGCCATACTTTGGTCGACGTGTGTTGGCACATGGTGGGGTGACAAGCAACGTTAAGACATTTATGGCAACAAGTGGGCTGACACGGGGGAATTAAATGCCAGATGGGACATGGTTTGAATGCCCACTCGTGGGAAATTAATCCAGCCATTAAGGTGATGAGACAGAGGAGAGAGAAAGCCGCCATGAATCGAACGAGTGAGGTGCCGATTTCAAACCGTGGTGACTCCATCTCGATGAGCTCGGCCTTATGAAGCAAAAATGCACGATAGAGCGCGAGGAACTTGCGAGCTCGGAAGGATATGTAGAATATATACACAAAGAATACAGGAGGGCTGAGGGTCGAAGCATATATACATGTGATATACAGAAATATACATCATTTACAGATTTTTACACAGATATAAAAAATATTAACACATGCACAGAAGCTACCCTAAGATAATATACAAAATGTACACTAATCTACAGCTGCACAGAGGGTGGACAACCCTCTGGCAGATCCAACCCACCAACAGGTGGCAAACCAGAATCAGAAAATGCAGAAAATAGGAACACAAGCTAGAACAAAACAAAACCAAAACCAAAACCAAAAGAACGAAGGCAGGAACCAAAGGACCTACCTGGAAATCTGAAGAATGGCAAGGAGAGAAGGCAACAGGACCGCTCTGCAACAGCTTCAACCTTCAGCAATCACAAAAAGTCACTGAAAATCAACTCGTAATTATTCACTAAGCTTAGAGTAATTCACACTTAATCGCACTTCAAATCGCCAAGGAATCGCTCTGAAAGATCTAAGTGTTTTAATCGCGGTAACTGTGAAAGTGACATGTAAATTTCTATTTATACCCAAGGTAAAAAGCAAGTTACCCTTCTCTCCGCAAACTCTGGAACAGGCAGACTTCCGGACTCCGGGCTCAGGGATTCCGCACGACCATACCCTCTTACGAGAAGAAGACATGGCAGCGGAGAATCCCGAAGTCTGGAATCTGGCTCTGGAAAGAACAACCAAATTCAGGACCGGGTCCTGGAGACATGAAAGACAAAAGCAGAAAATAAAACAAACCTCACGGGAGGGAAAACCCGGAGAAGAAACAACAAAACAAAAGGAGAGAAAACAAGGCAAGAGCCAAAAGCAAAAAAAAGGGGACCCAACATTTTTCACACAAAATGTAGGGACGGGTATGCAAGGCATAACACCTAATCAATCTTGATATAGACAAGACAATGGAAGAGAACTTACAGTGAAAACTACATGCTACAAGTGTAATAATCTTGGACACATTGCGATTTATTGTAAGCTACAAGTAAATCAAGAAAGAAGACCTCCTATATGTTACAAATGTAATAATGCAGGTCATATAGAAAAATTTTGCAGGTATAATGGAGTAAACAACAGAAGAGTACTACCTCCTATGAATACACAAAAGAATGAAAATGATATTGGTAAGAGTGTTGCAGATTTAAAGAGTAATTTTGACATTTGTTTTAAGAAAGAAGAGGATAACAGTAGTGGTAAGATATGGAAGATCATTGAGACAAGTGAGACATTGGTTCAAAGAGAGACAATAGATTCTATTGGATCTTCGCCTGATGGTAACAAAATAGAATCGACCTAATTGGTCGATCATGGCCTTAGGGGGAGCATTGGATGAAGACATCAGAATATACCCCACCCCTAATTTTGTCAATTGAGCTCTAGCGAGCTTAGGTATGACTGTGGCCAACATCACAAAGTATATATTTAAGAGCACAACATTGGACGATGCTTATTACATGATCGCGAGATTTACAGCCGACTAGACATTATTGGATAAAGTAAACTTTTAATAACTTAACATTGTATAAAATACCATATGATTATCTATTTACTCACCATTTGACGAAGAGCGACCTAAGGAGATCAGAGAGTAGAGAGATTCAGTCTATCCTACATTTTCTGTGTGTGATCGATTTGAAGCAAATACTCAGAATTCAACGTGTAAGAGGTATTTACATCATCTAGCTATGGATGCACTTGTTATCTATGATGTTGTAGATCAACCTAGATATACATTCAAGAAACATCCTTTCAAGTCTTGTGAAGAAGACCCTGAAGGAGCATTTTCTCAGGCACCATATGGAGTTTTGCACGTAGAAGACATTAGGGCATACATTCATTGTAAGTATGACATACTAGGTATTGACGAAATTTCTATTGAAATGGAGTATATGACTGACAAAGGCATTATTGGAGATGAATACAAGAATATTGATCAATTGAGCATTATGAAAATTCTGGACTTGTATGAATTCGACGAAGAAGACTGGTTTAAAATATTGTTGAGCAGAGTACATGATCAATTCATTTGGATAGGCAAGCAACTTGTGAAAATTTGCAGTGAAATGATTCATGAGATTACTAGTTTGGATAACATTGGAATCATTCATGTAGCAGAGAAACATGTGAAGAAGCAAGTTGAAACCCTAACACATTCAAAATGGGACAGGCGAGCTATGACAGTAAGCAACATTGTGCAACATGATGTAATGTTGATTGCTATGATACTTGGTTACAAGTTCTACTATAGTAGTAGACCTAATTTAGTATCTGCAGGAGTTATCATGATGGCATACAGAATGGTAAAAGAAAGCACTAAATACAATTTATGTGAAGTATTAGCACAACAATTTCTGGAGAATGTGAAACTGATAAAGAAAGACAAATCGAAGACCTTCAGATTTGGTTCACTATTAATGCATATGTACATACACATTGAAAAAAAAATCCCAAGCATGCACCCTAGTGGTTGGAACAAAGGGATACCTACTGGTATACAGATTTCACAGAGTTACAGAAGACAGAACAACACATGGGTTGATGGAGAGTTCTTTGGTATGATTAAGATTCTTCAGAGGAAGAGTTGAGAAGTACAAAGATACAATCTGTTTCATGGTTGAAACTGACCGTGTATGCTTTGAGGCAGTATTACCGAGGAAGAAACGGTGCTATCCTATGGGATATGAGGTAAGTTTTGAGATATTAACTATGCAAATTGAACATGTCCTTGCATTTGAGATAGATACATCTAAGGAGAGATGGGGAACTTATGAAGAAAAATCAGCTAAGGTAAGAGAGGAACAAACTAGAGGCTTAAGAAAGAGAAAAGTAGACAATATTGTGCATGAATGTTGTATTAAGGCGGGATTCACAGAGGAAGAGTTGAAGGAAGTTAAGAAGAAGCTAGCAGAGTGAGCTTCTAGATTGGAAAGTTCTTCTACTACAACTCTTACCCCTCCTGAAGTAGTAATGGTAGAAAGTCCACCTCCTCCACCACAGTAGACCTCGCAGATAGAAAAGACTACCCCTAGAGTGAGTACCAGATCCAGCAGTTAGATTTCACCACCTAAGGAACCAAGCACTGTGAGAGAAGAGAAGGAAAATGAAAGTGAGAAACACATATGGAAACCTGACTTAAAGATTATTGAGCAGAGAGCCATTGAGTAAGGGAAGTTAGTTTCTATTAACAAATACTATAACAAGTATGAACAAAATGATAAACTTTGGATTGAGGATGTTGTAGTTAATCATTTACTTGTTTTCAAAAAGAATCTATTGGAGACAGAGGGTAGTATACCTGAAGAATTATATGGTAGATTGGAGACTAGAAAACAGTTAGCACAAATTGAGGATGAAACTATCATAAATCAAGAAATTGATAATATGTTGCCTATAGTTTCTATGCAAGAAAGAGAGAGAATATTTAAGGAATTGAAACCCTTATTGAGAACTAAGACTAGGCTTGTAAAGATTATGGCAAGAAAGTATGATGAAGTTACAGAAGAAAATCAGAAAGCACTAGATCAGATTTTAATGAATGCTATTCCTGAGAAGACCCCACTTCCTACAACTACCATGCCTACACCCTTGGGAATGGGAGAGAGTTCAAAGATAGTTGAGCCGAGTATTGAGAAGAGCAAAGTTGACATGCAACCAGATTTCTGTCTCTGGTGTGCCTGTGACTCTTGAAACTTCACATGATGAGAAGGATCCATTTGAAGAAGATAATGACAATACAATAACTGAGGAAGAAGAACAGAAAGAATTGGAGCATAAAGAAGAAACATCAAATGAGGAAATCAAGACAGAAATTGACACATCTTCTACCCTATTGTTGGCAAGTAAAGATATATGGATGTTGATTGTACGGATGAGGATGAGTTGGTAAAATTAGCTTTTACTGCACACACTAAAGCAAAGGAGAGATCTGATAGGAAGAGTGACTAGAAGACCAAGGTGATGTCTAGGGAAATTGATACATGTGAATAAATTGCTCCCAACACCTATTGTTTTTCAGAACAGAAATGATGTAGAGAACCTGAATTTGGCACTTGATGTGTTTGATGGACAGGATGAGAATTTGATGAAGATTGCAAAAGGGAAAGAAGAAAAGAACTATTCAGAAAAGAATCTACTTAAAGTTTTCCAATCTATCTCATGGGACTTGGGCATTTTGAGAACTAGTACTGTAAATGCAAAGAGTTGCATTGCACATGGTAGGAAACTATTCAGCTATTGCATGAACCCTATAAGACATATTTAGAATGTTAAAGACATTATTGCCAAGAAAAGGGCAACTTTGAATAGTATCATGGACAGTTGTGAAACCTCTTCACAATCTGTAACAAAATTGGACAAGGAAGTAACAAGAATTTTGGCTAAACTCAATGTATTGGATATTGAGAAAGGGAGAGTTTTGACAAGATTTGGTTTGCTGAAGAGTTTAATCACTCCTAAGCTATCAATTATTGAAGCACATTTATCAGACATGGATAAAACTGCAGAATCACTGGCTAACTCTATGCCTACAAATTTGAAAGAAGCCAAGACTGCATCATTTGCATTGAATGGACTAGTTCATGTTAGTCAACTATTGCTTAAGTTAAGGATTGTAGAAGTGAAGATCTTGGAAGATTCCTTTCAAGATATTTTGAAATTGGTAAGCAAACCCCAATAATTTTATTACTTTGTATGCACCTTTGTCATTGTTGTCAGAGGGGGAGAAGAGAATAAAAATGAATAGGAGAAGAGAGAAGAGAAAAATGAATAAGAGGAGAAGAGGAAAAGAATAATGTATAAGGAAAGAGAGTTTTGTTTTGTTGGAACACTTAGTCATTTTTTGTTAAGTATTGCCATTAATGCCAAAGGGATAGATTGTTGGCAAGTGATCAATTTTGTATGATCTGATCGACTTTTTGGTTGTCATTTATGGCAACACATCTGGCATACTGATCGATACATCTAAAGTTAAGTTTCGGTGACCCTGAAATCAGCTAAGTACAAAAGCAGAAATACAGAGGTATTTTGGGTATCAAAGATTGAGATCGATGAGTTAAGGCAAGCGAGCTTAGAAGAAGATAGTATGGGGTAAGTGTGACCTCCACCTAAGATCGATTTTTTTGGTGATGTTTACAGTGAGTTATAGAGATTTGAAGACAGACAGACAGCATCAGAATAATGATACAGAGCAGCTGGACAGATGCGATGATTCAGAGAGTATGACATGGACTCCTAGAAATCATAGTTGGATTATGATTGTTGATAACCTATATTTTGATTATGCAAGAGCACCGACTATGCATTTTATATTTACTTTATTAAATGTATTTTGTATTGAGAGTCGACTATGTAATAATTGTATTTTAGAGCCGACTTGGTAAAGAAGAAAGATATATCTGTATGATCTTTTGTTGAGCAAGTGTGAGTAGTGTGTTTGGATGTGACATGCGAATGACAAAGCAGAGGATGACAGAGATCATTGAAGAACTATGACTGGAACTATCTAAGCATTAGTGATGCTTATTTTGTTCATTACTGAGAACATTTTGTAACAAAACTATATTGTAAGAGTTGTATGCTCAGTTGGTCCCTAACAGGGTGTTGTATACCTTTAAAAGGGTTGTTATTCCTCTAACAAGGAAATGTACTATGTAATATTCAGCTCCTAACAGGGCTAGGTCTCTTAACAAAGGCACTATACTTTAGTGCATGCTTGTGGGTACCATCCCACCAAGGTTTTCCCTTGGCCAGGGTTTCCTCGACAACAAATAATGGTGTCATGAGTACTGTGTTATTTTCTTATGTTATTTTCATTTTTGCAAGCTTATGGATTATTTATAATTGGTTGAAATTTTTTAATAAATGTTGTAATACTGATTCACCCCCCTCTTAGTATTACCTAATCCTAACATTATCTTGTTGGGCTTATGATCTTTATCAGTTGGTACTCCTTGGTGTATTCCATTTAAATTCAGTTCCATTTGTAAATGATGACAAGTTTCTAAAATACCTATCTTTCAAATCGATGGTGATTTGGGCATAACAGGCATTAAATTATCTGTATTTATGATACTTGGATGGTCTGCCCAAATCACCATTGATGATTACAAAGATTGGTTGAAGAATTCTCAGCTCCATTTGTGTATGATAAAAAAATTATAAAATACCTATCTTTCTAATCATCAACGGTGATTTGGGCATTAGATAGTTATATATAACATGGAACAAATCATGCCAATCATGAACATCATACAATCATCATCTTTTAGACGGTAATATCAACATATGACAACTATGACAACAGTCTATAAGAACTAAAAAATGGACAATTCTGATACTTTGCCATTAGAACACATGATTTGAGTATGAGCATTACAACAATATAATTGATCAAGTGTAATTGATCTTCATCACTTGGTACTCCTTGGTGTATGTCATTTAAATGCAACAAGGATAACAAATTAAAGAGGTATAGACATATAACATGGAACAAATCATGCCAATCACAAACAATATACAATCATCATCGATTAGACAGTAATATCAGCATATGTGAATTAACTATCAGAACTTGTATCTTGGTGGGTTTATGATCTTTATGACTTGGTACTCCTTGGTGTATTCCATTTAAATTCATATGATCTTTATGACTTCGTACTCCTTGACGGGCTTATGATCTTTATGACTTGGTACTCCTTTATGATCTTTATGACGGAGGCTATTGCTGAGGCTGAAACCAAAGTTAGCGATTGGTCCTATACCAAAATGGACACTAGTGTTTGGGAAGTTGAGGAGGAGTTGGCTACAAATTTGGACAGCTAGGGAATTATGGAGGATCAAATTCGTAGGCTAAATGCCCTCATCCCCTCGAATGAGGAGAAATAGAAAATGATAACCTGGCATTGGGGAATGTTAAAGCCAATCAAAACCAGATAAACAAGAAGTTGGCTAAGGTTGTTAAATTCAGTAAGGACATGATGGATAGAACAACCTCCTCTTTTAATACCCTCTAGGAAGACCTGGAGTATTGGAAGACCAAAAGAATGAAGCGGGAGGAAACTCAGATGATTACCACCCAACATACGAAAGAGGGACCTGGTACATGATGAAAGAGGGACATGTTATGGACACTATGTGCTAGACTAGAAAGTCTTCTTTTCTAGACACTCTTAAAGAGCTTAATGAGGAATGGAAGGAAGTTCAACTTCCTACTTTTTAGTTTCTTTATTTTAGTCTCTGGACTCTAATTAGTTTAGTTGCTGATTTTTTTTGGTATTTCTTTGCTGGTCATGTTTCAAATTCAATGCTCATGAATTCCTTTGGAACTTCATTTTGACTTGATGTTATTTTGATGGGTCTGAGCCCTCTCTTGTTTGATCTTAATCAGAACATACAGTTTAAATATAAGTATAATGATATATGATAGTGGGATGGTAAATATAATATAATATAATTTATATATTATATTATATATAATTATATGTTAAATATTTATTATTTATAATAATTTTATATTCATATTTAATATTTTTTATTGTAAACTTGAATACATAATATTAATATAATCTAGATATATTATTGTATTTAGTAATATTTTTTTTTATAATCCTAAGGTGTCCCCGCGACTCAGCCCAGCGACCCAACATCCCGTATTTTGGGTACCAGGGGTGAGCTGAGTCGAGACTAATCCTCAGGGGATGAACCAAACCGCCCACAAGCCAGGTTCATCGGGCAAATCCGGGCGAGAGTCGAACTCGAGACCATGAGTCGTCCACCCACAACCTCAAATAATTATAATGATATTGTATAATTTAATTTGTGTTATATAATATATATTATATATTAAGTATAATAATTTAATATTTGTGTTTAATGATTTTTACTATTTATTATTTATAATAATAATGCAATTATATAGCAATAAGTATGATGATATTTAATAATTTCAATAAAAAAAAATTAAAAATTAAAAATTTTAGAAATTGTAATCAAACGAGTCTTCTTCAATTCAAAAATAAGAGCTATCATATCCCAACTTGCACCTGCACCTGCACCTGCACCGTTCTTGAAGATCAATGTCGATTGTTAGTGAAATGCTGTTGTAGCATGAAAATTTTAATTTGTTGGGCACCTGACAAACTTTGTGAAGCTATTGTCTGTTCAGTGTTTATCATAGAGAACAAGCGAGAATGTTTACTGTGGCCCACCACACGAGCAACGAATGAAAAACAGTGAAAATCCACGGTGCTAAAGGTTTTAATCCACGACAAATTTGACAGATTAACATGTTTGAGTAGCTCCTTTGCAGTTTTTATATGGATGAATGTTATGGTTTGTTATTTTACTTTACACTTTACTTTATTGACGTAGATTGACCTAGATCGGTAGATTTGTTCTCCGTTTTTTGACAAGCCACAAAGAATACCATTCCATTAGATTTGTTCTCCATTTTACCAAAAAAATAAAACCCTGGTCACGTTGCAGCTTACGCCAGTTTCCTACTCTCTCGGGTGAACAGAGCCGTTGGACGTGAACTTAATCTTCCAGCTGTGCTTTCAGATGCGGCAATATTTATTCTGTACTGCCAATGCGAACTAAAAAGCAATTGAATAAGTGAAGAAGTAAACAGTTCCGGACAGTTTACTGACCAATTACGAGTACTTCTATCAGAGTTGTCACTTTCTGACACATCAAATTAATGAACTAATTTAAGGTACCAAGTCTATCTACCTTTGTGTTTTATGATGAGATTGACACCTGTGGGTTGAGGATAAGCGTTTATTTCGTTTCATACTAAATTCGACTTCATAAATGTTGCCCTGCAGTCACATACGTCTTGGAAAGAGGGTAAGCGTTTATTTCGTTTCAGAGTAAATTCGACTTGAGAGATGGTATTTAATTGGCCTGGTGAGATGTCACCCTCCAAAAAGGACAAAAAATATGCGTTGATATACATTCATATATTTTGGGAGAGGGTAAGCATTATTTTAAAGTAAATTCGATTTGACACATGGTATTTTATCGGCCTGGCGAGATGTCGCCCTCCAATAAAGTATTTACATTTCGTTGTTTTATTATAAGCGAAATAAATGATAATGCCGCCCTCAAGGGTGCAAATTAATTGGAGCACGCTGATTCCAATTTCAGTAGAGCAGAGGCCATGGATTTAATATATATTAGAAATTGATAACAGTGGCCAAAAGCTTTTTCATGGACCACATTTTACTGAAAATGTGAACTAGGTATTTTCGAGTTCAATTTTCAGTACTTCTTTAGCTGGCGTCTACATGGCATAATAAATACTCACGTTTTTCATGTTGGTAATGAAAGCACCTCTTAAAACGGAGAGGCAAAGAGGAGTTTATGACATACAGCTCTATTTTCTTGCGAGAGTAAGAAACGGGCTTAAGCGGCAACTTGAAGAAGGGTTATCCTTCATATGGAGAACAAATCTGGCGAAATGAGCTTCTTTGTGGCTTGTCAAAATGGCCATACAAGGACTGCGAAAGACTTGCTCAAACTGGCTGATCCACCAAGCTTGTTATTGACGTGGGAGGAAACTGGAAGAACATGTTTCCACATGGCAGTAATGGCAGGAGACCCAGGTTGGTTCTCTTCATTCATTTTCGCTTTTTTAATTAGAAGCTATTCTAAACCTTCTTTTTGGCTTAACCCGTCGATTTTAAAAATGCAGAATTGTTAACAGGGTTAGCAGCAAAGTTACCAGTCCCAGGTCACTTTCTTCTTTCTTTTTTTCTGATTTAAAGTCTTTTTTTAACCTGTTTGTCTTTGTTTGTCTTTTTTAACTGTGTGATTCATGCAGATTTAATCGAAAAAATTAAAAAACCGGACAATAATGGCGACACGGCTTTGCATTTGGCAGTGAAGAAAAATTGCGTGGATCTGGCGAAACCGTTGGTCGACTTGGATGTCAATCTGTGTGATTGTGCAAATAAAGAAGGAGAAACTCCACTGACAATGGCAGTAAGTTTGGGATTCAAAGAGGCTGTACAGTTATTAATAACTCACGCACAAAACGCACTGCACTATGTGGTGAAGCTTAACCAAGTCAAACTTGTTCAGTTTCTAATTGAGAAAGAAGTAGACTTGTCAAAACTTATCAATCTGCCTTACAAGCCAAGTGATGGAGGAGACGAAAGTCTCAGAAAAGCATCTAGTCACGGAGAAGGCAAACCTTCGCAAAGTGCAGGAAGCAACACAAACCAGGCTAAAGGAAAGACAAAGTCGACTGATGATGAAGAAACAGATACCCAGACTGACAAGCCAATTGTTCAAGCGGGAGACACGCCTTTGCACATCGCAGCAAGAAACAAATATGAGCACGTAAGTTTATTTTAGGGGGTTGATGCTCACCTCTCAATCTTTGTTATAAAACTTTCCTTTGAAATGCCTAATTGCCCCTCTTTCTTTCGTTTTGCTTGTTTTGTGGCGTAGATGGTGAATTTGTTGCTGAAAGTAGATGGGGTGGAAAAGCTTGCGCTGAACAACGAGGACAAAACACCTTTCGAAATTGCAAGAGAAGTCGCGGAGTACCACGAATCTTTCAGGGTCATAAGAAAGCTGGCATATTATAGTAGGAAACCCAAGGCATTCATGTACTGTGCGCCGCAGGTGAGTCATAAAAAGTATAAGGCGGCGAGGTCCATTGTAGACAAAGCCTACGAAGAGAGACGCAATGCAGAACTAGTGGTGGCAACGCTGTTGGCCGCCATGACATGCGCTGCTGCTTTCACTGTCCCAGGCGGTTTCGATTCGGAGACTGAAGCAAAAGAGGAACGAGGGAGCCCTATTCTTATCTCCTACATTTCCTTTAAGCTCTTCCTTATTTTTGACTGCATAGCCTTCTTTCTCTCTCTCTTTGTTTGTATAATGTGGGAGATGAGCTCAGAGCTCACCACGGGGGACAAGATGTTGTTTATGACTGTCAACAGTTTGGTGGTTTGCTGGAGCTTTGGCTTCACCGCTTATGGGTTTATTGCTGCGGTGTACACCATGCTGGCGCTTGAAGTTGATACTCTCTCTTGGGTAGTTTTGGGAAGTCTCGTTTTCATTACCTTGTGTGGCATTCTAGCATTTATCCGTCAGTCTGTACATTTTGTAGTAAGGAGGGCCAGATTCCACCGCCTGTGCGGTGTGTCTTGTTTCTTCGATGATATTGTTGAAAAGGTGTGGTGTTTGGCAGAACGTTGTGGGCTTCTGGAGATTTTCCGTTCAGGTGATGAAGTTTCCCGTGATTTGATCACTGGGCATGTCAAGTTCTGTGGGCGGGGTCGCGAAGATAGCCACAACTCCGGCTCCTCCTCCCCTTTTCGCACGAGGGGCGATGTATAGGTTTAGCTTCATTGTTCACATTTTCTTTTGGTGGTGGCTAATCTCCATATAAAAATTAAAGACAAAAAAAACTGTCAAACTTTTTTTTTTCAGATTTGTGAAAACATACTGATTTTTTTACAATTTTTTTGTGGTTTTCCACCACAAAATATGTCCATAATTAAGAACAAATGCTAATTTTTTTGTGAAAATCAGTTATGTTTTCTGTTTTTTGAAATTTGGTTAACGGTGCATTTTACATGGAGGATAGCCGCATCCCTTTCTTCTCTCTCTGTTTGGTGGCTTGTAACATTCAACACTATTTAACCTCTGATTCGAGCTCGCCTACTTAATGAACTCCTTTGTACCATGCTAATGAATGTATTTTAATAGTCAGGAGCATATTTCTTATACGTACAAGGTTATATTTTTAAGAACATGTAATGAAGTGTTTACATAATGTTTGAATTTACATTTCTACACTTTCTTGCACTCTCCTTCATTTTGATGATCGATGATGATTAATTATGAAGTGTAATCTGAAAAATTAGAAAATAATTATTGCTATTATGTTTGCGTTCTATGGAGTAACATATCACTAGGATTCCTAGATACAACTGTAGAAGGTGACACCATGAAGACATGTAGAAGATATAAAACATTATAGAAGCACATTTAGGAATGACTGACTCTAAGATCACCAAAAAAAAAAAGATTACCTTGATAAGAGAGTATGAAAGATAATGAGCTTTCTTGAATATTGAGATATGAGATATGGGATAGTATGACAAACTACGTCGTGACAAACATTAAATGCTTAATGTAAATATTAAATGTCAATGGAACTAAAAGTAAAGTAGGTGATCATGGCCCCATTATAACTAACTTATAGAATGCCACCTAGGAATTAACTTAACATGTGAATATGTCCCCTCACTAGGCAATTACAAGGTACAATCTACTTTGACTATTTACTAGACATCACTCACTCTAGCACCCCCTTCTTAAGTGCAACACAGGGGAGACAAAATTATTATGCAAATAATGCAAGATGTAAAGATCGATCTTAACTACAGGACTGTGTTAGGTGTCCATGTACAAATGGTCTCTCATGAATGGAAAAAAAAATGAGATAAATCACTTGGAAAATAACCCCAGCCCAAAAGATAGAATGCAAATGAAGTTCATATGTACAAGTGATAGAATGAGTGATGTATGGAGGTCCCATGAATACTCATGAATTACATTCATCATGGAGATATAATTGATGCCCCCCACATAAGAGGGATATAGAGAGACTATGTGGCCCCCCACAATGAATAATCTCTTGCAAAAAGGTGTTTGAAGGAAAAATATGATATATGATATGATGCTTACAAATAACTTATTTCCACTTGGGAAAAACAAAACAAGGTAAAAATACAAAAATACTTTCCATTTGAGATAGGAATTCAAAGACAAAAATACGATAAAGAATGGCAGTGTCTCTAAAAATGCTCATGTGTCTCCTTCTCTATGAAAGATAAGGATCCCACAATCTAATCAAGTATATTTCTATTAAAAAATGAAGGTCACAATATGAAAATCTACAAAAACTAGCATTGAACAAGCTCCAAAGTTTAATATGATTTGATAATATGAATGCAATTTGGCTACCATCAAAGAGGAGAGTTAACCCCTCAAATGTATCATCCAAATTTGAATGACAATGATGATCCTAAAGAATGGGAATGAAGGAAGTCTCAATCAATGGCTCTGCAAAAGGAATCAATGAAAGTGAAGGTGTATTAACTATCTCTGAAGAAGAATTAGAAATGTCTAAAGAAAACTCGTAATCATCTTTTGAAGTTTCAAAGTACTTTAAAGAAGAAAAATCTCAAATAATATCATAGTCATAGGGGATCCTTTCTAAAAAGTAAAAAAACACATTACAATACCCAAAATCTCAGATAGTGTGTTCAATTGTCGACACTGAGTCCTCTAGATACAATCATATATACTCATACCTACGAGACCAAATAATTCCTAACGATCTATCTAGAAATGAAAAGCGAAACCTTATGAGAAATGCATTGTGTTACTTGATCATTTTTAACGATTTGTATAGACGAGGTCTATATGGTACCCTTATTAGCTGTCTCTATGCGAAGAGTCTGAATGCGTACTAAAACAAGTCCATGAAGGTATTTGTGGGGCTCATTCGAATGGTCTCTCATTAGCCAAGAAACTCCTAAGGGTCATATATTACTGTCCCTCCATGGAAAAGGATGTTTTTTAAATCACCCAATCCTGCAAGAAATGTCAACTACACAGTAACTTGATTCACACTCCTACAAGAGAATTATTGTCATTCATCACACACTAGCCATTTCAACAATTGGTCTTTGACCCGGTCGATCAAATATATCCTTCATCATCTAGACTGCACAAGTTTATCATCATTGCCATAAAGCACTTAACAAAGTGGGTAGAAGTTGTCCCTTTAATCAAGACGACTGAAAAATAATTGTCACTGTTTATCTTGAACTATATCATCTATAGGTACAAAATACCTTCCTCTATCATAACTAACAATGAAGGAAATTTCAAGAACAAAGACATTGATGAACTGTGTGAGAAATTCCATATTACCCAGTATTGTTCCTGTATCTACTACTCATAAGAGAATAGACATGGTGAAGCGTCAAACAAAAACATACTAAAGATCTTACATAGAACAGTTAGTAAATCAGGAAAAGATTGGCACCTCTAGCTAAATCCAACTCTATAGGCATATAGGACCAGTATTAGGATGCCTACATGGGAAACGCCATTTGTACTAGTATATTACGCGGAAGCGGTACTACCTATTGAGGTGGAAATACCGCCACTCAAAATATCTTTACAAGGACTCATAACTGATGAAGATTATGAGATTTCTGGAATCCAAGAATTAGAATTGCTTGATGAAAGAATACAAGAAGCATTTGACCATCTTGCATAAACAAATATATTAATAACAATCAAGGAGATAGTTTTGACCTCACTTTGGCGTGCAAGTAAATAGAGTCGAGGCATGTGAGGCCTTTCCACCTTAATGTGGAAGCTCTTATCACAAACACCCAGCTTATTTGACGTTGCAGGATCATCAAGACCACACGAACAAGAAGCAATCAAAGAAAAATATAAGCGAAAAGAATTGATGAAAGACAACATTCGAGAAATTGTTGAGCATACCTTCAACAAGTGTTGAGCATTATATATTTGTCTGCGTAGGGTGTTCAGAAATACCATCGTGCTTGTGAGTGTATAGTGTTAAAAAACACAGTTGTGTGCTTGAGTGTTATTAAGCCAATATTAAGGCTCATGGTTTGTTATCCAATGTGTGTTGAGAAACACATATGTGTCAAAATAGGTAGTGTTAAGAAACACTGTTGATTAGGGTGTTGAGAAACATCGTTGTGTTAGTGGAAAACTATCTAGTGGCTGAGAGGATAGGATAACTAACTTTGATTGGTGAGACAACTGACAAGATGTTGACATGGTTGCCAGAATTGCTAGGAGATTGCCCTTGGCGAGGAATGAGCTCTTAGGACTAAGACTCGACTGGTCCAAAGCTATGGTAGCGAGACACCAATTTAGATGAGTTTCACAAGGTCACGAAAGCGATTGAAAGTATATACATGCAAGAAATCAAGTTGAAGCCTCTGCTGGCGAGATAACCAAGCTATGCATTGATAGATGACGGGTTAGTTACAAGTGACACCTATTTGGCAGGTTTTCACCACTTAGAAGAATTATTATTATTTTTTCTACCAAGGTGCATGTTTACAAGGTTTTCACCAAGGCACTTTTTTCTTGTTCTTAATTTTTAATTTTTTAATTTTTGTATTTTTTTTGTTGATTCATCAAGGTACTTGTTGCTAGGTTTTCACTAGGATTATCTTTTTTTAGGAATTTTTCCAATTTTTAGATTTTTTCTGCTTTTTGTTATTTTTGGTATTTTTTAGGAACATTTTCTCTATACAAGAACTACTTTTCCTCAAGATGTCTAGCTGTAGAAATTTTTCAGGTGGATTGTAATGATAGGATAAAAAAAAAAACCCCTTTTAGAGTAGACGGTTGATAGGCTCCAGAGCCAAATGTTGCAGTAATCATGAAGGGACCTAGCTAGTTGGGAGAATTCAAACTTGTCCTTTTGTTCTCAATTTTATTGATTCTTCGGACTCTCTCTAAGTACAAAATCACTAATTTGGAATTCTTGATGTCTTACTTTCTTGTTATATCCTCTAGACATTCTTTTGTGGTACTATGGTTATCTCAGCTTTATATGCATCAATGATGGTGTACCCTTGTAATATCAATTGGAAAAATGCTCATGTCATCTTGGCTTTAATACCTTGATGCTTACATTGATTTCCCACATTTTATCTAATGAAAGTCATACTCATATCCTTATGGTCGCAGTGGCACTAGTAAGGGTTGTATCAAATCCGATGTCCCAAATGCTCGATGATGAAAAATTAGCTAAAGGAATCAGTGACCAGACTCGTGCGTTATAGGTTGCATATCATCTTAGGCTTGTATTTCATCTTAGAATTATAACATTGAAGAGCTATCAATTAAATCCTTCACCAAAGTGGTCAACTGTGTTCATCAACCTGCGATCTAATCAATTATCTCAAGGCTATATACCTACAAGAAGGGGTCAGAATCTTTATCATTGATCATACAAGAGGCATGACATGCTAAGCTGCCTTGGCCCGAATTCGATAGTCCTAAATCCTTTTTCAGGATTGAAATCAAAATCCGATGTCATTCTGCTGGTCAAAATTGCAAGTTAACCTTTTAGTCAAATGCATTTTACCGTTGACGCCATCATCGCCAAATTTCTCAATTTTATTCCCCATCAATCAAACCTGACAACCTCAACCCCAATCCAAGAGAGTCAACCCTGGTTAACCATAGTAAACTTTTGGTCAAAACTGGTCAACAGAACCTCAAATCAAGCTTAAATCAAGTTATCCACCATCTGTGATCTAAAATGATTAACTCGATGACAAATCAAATCATTCGCACTCAGGATTTCTGCCCTAACAACATTTTGATTTCGATCCCGAGGGGCATCATCAATATACCAACAATTTGAATTAATCAACAAACCTCATCACTAGGGGAATCTTAGCTCCATATCAAATCAAGATTCTTTCTGCACGAGTAATTCCATCGCTTCACATCAAGTCTCTTGGACAAATATCTAACCTGATTGAATCTCTAGGGGCATTATCAGTTTCATTGCATCACATCAATCTGGTAGTGTCTCCTAATTAGGTAACTGACTTCCTCAGGACCTATATCAAGTCAATTATCTCGAGCTATCTATCAAATGGCAATCAATCTCATCGCACTATATTAGGTTTATTGGTCATTTAAATCAATCTAAAAATTACAAAATCTGCTTTAGACGGATATTCAACTTCATCACTTCATATCAAGTTGAATATTTGAATCTCCCTATCAATCTTTGTACAATCAAGCTTGGGATTGGTGCTATCAGTCTTCGCTCAAACAAGTCTGGAGTTGGTATCTTCAATCTTCAAATTGGACTTCATTCAATCAATTTTGGAATCGGTTCTAAATCAAGCTATTCTAAATCTGTCATCAGATGCTCTTTGAATCAACGCGCTTCCCACACCTTGATTCAAAGAGGGGCAACTATAATCACCTAAAATTGGTCTAGTAAACCTATAGCCCCTAATTTAATTAATTAGCCTTAAAATACTAAAATCATAAGGACTTCACTAGTAGACCTTAATCATTTAAGAAAACCCTAATAATCCCCCTTGCATAATTAAACCAAGGTCCTAAATCAAATCATCAACTTAATCCTAAGTCAAGCTTGAAGAGTTATTCAATCACTAATTCATTGCACACTTAAAGATTCTTGCACTTTTATTAAATGAACCCATTCACACATGGGTGTGCACACTTAATCTTTGATTAAAATTGTATTAAAAGGGGATTTACCAAATCTGTCCCCATTCTCCCTCAATAAACACGACTTTGACCAATCAATAACCCCTCACATGGAAGGATCTCACATGGATTGAAGGAGAGTGCATCTCAACCACCCTTCGTGGTCAAATCTTAGCCATCTATTTTTTAGGAGGTTTCTATAAAAGGGATATCTCTCCTTGTTGAAGGAGGATGCATTGTTGAAGTAACATCATAATTTCATTTTGATTCTAGGGTATACTCAATGTAGAAGAGAATCTTCATTCTAGAATAGTATTTGCATGTGTTCTTAGATAGTTTAATCTTAGTTTCATTTCTTACTATTTTGCTGCATCTTGTTAGATTAATCTCATGCTAGTTCATGCATTGTTTTAGTTGCATTTTGCATATCATTTCCATGTCTTGAAGAGAAAATTATGCAAGTTCATGCATCATGCTCACCTTTGAATCTTCCATTTTGGAGTACTCTATTCACTTATTCTTTTGCCAATCTAATGAGCATCTATTAAGAACCAAACTCGCTTCATCTAGGAAGCAATAAACCAGTTTTGAATCTTTCTGCACACTATTGGAGTTAAATTCGATGATTATTGACCCCTAAGTTAATGGTTTATTCAGTGTAGGTTTGTTGCAGGTTAATACCACATTTACACTACACATGAGAATGTCTTAGTGGTGGTTGACTATAGCATTGGAGTTGTATTGTGGACGATATTTAAAAGGTTGTCGACAACTTGATGTTAATGTGCAGTTACATCCTTTCATTCACACCAATTTATTGTATAATGAGGTTGTTCGTAGGAGGAAGTTGGATAGGCGTTCTAACTTGCATGTACTGAGGAATAAGTGGCAATAGATATTTTATGATTGAGCTCCGTTATTTTAGATAGGTTGGAACATGATATTTAAAATTGAATATATA
This sequence comes from Thuja plicata, assembly GCA_018584345.1. NCBI lineage: Eukaryota > Viridiplantae > Streptophyta > Pinopsida > Cupressales > Cupressaceae > Thuja > Thuja plicata. Next base: position 2,582,316 of record MU223519.1, on the reverse strand, counting down.
TTTGGTTTTATACTTGTTGGTCCCTTATATTACTTTATTTCTATTCTCTAAATACTAGTTGAAAAGTGTAGTTTCTTCTTTAGAATTTTAGATTTTCTCTTATATTTTATATAAAAAAAAATATATTATTTTTTAACTGAATACATATGCATGAGACCTAATGATTGTAACTAAATATAATTATAAAAAAAAATAACTTAAAATTTAATTAACATTTTAATTGATATATTTATTATATTATAATAAAAATAAAAAATTAAAATTGTTAATAATATATTTACAAAAAATGAGTTTATAAAACAAATTTAATTATTATAGATTGATAATAAAAGAGCTGATTTAGATAAAAATATGAAACAATGTTTATCTTGGAACTCTGAATCCTTCCACTAGATCTCCTAGACATCAATTAAATCCCTTCATTCTTTCATTCATTGAAAGGTTACATCGAATAGAACACCATCATTTGAAATTGAATTTACTATGAATGAAATAAATGCTTGATTTCTTTCAGAGCGTCTCAATTTAATTGTCAAATCCATAGGAAGTAGTCTACAGTTTATCTAAACGGGTCAACATCGTCGTAGACCAGGGAGAAATTGACAACTTTTGAAGAGACGTACTCATAACAGAGAAGTAAACTCATGGAATCTGTTTTCTTACCTCCATTTTGCTCAGAGGGAATAATAATTACTACTGCTTTTGATGTTGGTACTAAAGCCACCTCCAAAAATTGTGACTAAGATAAAGTTCACGCCCGATTGTTGTATTATACTACGAGAGTAAGAAATGGGCTTAACCTCCAACATGACAAAAGGCATTTTGTAAAATGGAGAACAAGTCTAATGAAACAGGCTTCTTTGTGGCTCGTCAAAGTGGGGATATAACCACTGCCAAAGCCCTGCTCAAACATGTCAACAACGTGGGAGGGAAGAACTTATTTGCACATTCTTCTTTAACCTCCTCTCCGCTTATTTAAATACTTTTACCGCTCCCACTCTTCCCCTTCGTACCGCATTAACCTTGTTTAGCTGTCTATCGCTCTACAACCTTCATGGTTATGTACCTACTTCCTCTTTTCCTCTCTCCAATGCACAACCTGTAACTCTGAGGACTCATTTAACTTCTTTTTTATGACTGGGCCTTCTGTACTGCTTTCTACCATCCAATAATTTATTTCATCATATGTACATACTAGCACTTGCATGGAAAGGATGAGTTAATGCCTGTAATGGTTTTATCTATAGAAAATTATATCCAAACTAATATATGGGAAGAACATCAATAACCAAGCGTGTTTCAATAATTCTATACTCCACCCACATTTAGACCTAATTACTAATCTTAAAGGAGTCCAAAAAATGATAACACAATACTAATAATGATATCAAAATGACGAGAATTGACATTGATGATGATCCTAAAAAGTATAGTTGTCATTTCTAGCAATCTAGTTTATATGTTAAAAAAAATTGTGAGAGTACATGAAGTTATACCAATTGGTAGACACTTTAACCAATTGGTAACTACAAGTCAAGAAGAACAGGTGAACATACGAACATGTGAATAGGAGAACAGGTGAAGGTCAAATCATTTAAGGAAGACAAGTTTACTATCAGTACACTGAAGGTACAAGGACAACAGGTGAACTAAGATTTATGACCGCGCCACTTAGGTCACACAGATAAAGGCGTAAATAAAGATACCACCAACCGATCAAATTCAGTGAACAACTAAAAGTAAAGGTTATTGAACAATTTTGTTCAATTGTCTAAAGAAGTTATGACAGTGCAAGATTCAATCAGTTTGGACAGAAGGAAAAATATAGTACATTGTTTCAAGAGTTGAATAAGTAAATTTATTGGTAGTTGTGTACAGATCTGATTATGAATTCAAGGCATTTTTTAACCAATAATATTGGAGAAATCAACTTAATGATTGTTATGGACGATGCAGTGAGATTTTAATGCTTCAATGAGTTGTTTATGACTAAATTTTTTATTTTGGACGGAAATAGAAACCCTAAATAGGTTTACAATCAAAGGTAAAAGGATATAAGATGATAGTTGTTGCTATTATGGAGATAAGAGAAAAAAGTGAAAAGTATAAAGAACAGTTGAAGTATTGTAGATCTAAAATAGTGATTACAGAGCAGATTACATAGAAGATTCAAGATAGAGTTCAGAGAAAGAACACAACATTAAAGGATCTGATTAGAATTCATAAATACATTTCACAGGTCAATTTCATTGTTGTATTCCTAATAGTTTCAACAAGTTAAATCCCTTAACAGGGTAGCCTCTAACAAGATTTTCTTTGTAAATCCCTTAACAAGGCGAACACTATAAGAGTGAGATTAAATACTTTAAGCAGGTAGTCTATAATAGGACTTTAGATACTTCTAACAAAGTATCACTCACTCCTAATAGGGTAAGTCACCTAGAAAGTGACATATTGTAAGCTCCTAACAGAGCACTCTTTTCTATCGCAATAAGAAGATTGTGGGTGTCATCCCCACCGTTGTTTTTCCCTCTAACCAAGGGTTTCCACGATAAAAATCTAAGTGTTATGACTGTGAATGTGTTTTTACTTTATGCATTGCACTTTTAATTTAAAAATATAGTTGTATGATTATTAGTGTGGAAGTTTATTTTACTACTATTGAAAGGTTTAAGGAAAAGTATAAAAGTTTTATTAGTCCTGATTCACCCCCCTCTCAGTTCCTATCATTTCCAATAATTGGTATCAGATCTCAGACTCTCTAGAAGGAAAGTTTAACAAATTGGGGAATGGATCCATGGAGATGGAAAGCTATAAGTATGAAATATTGCTGGTTGCAACTAATGAGATGATTGAGGAGCTGAAGAACAAGCTTAAGACTTCATTGGAAAAAATGAAAGAATTGTCTGAACAACTAAGAGAAAGTCTAAGACAACATTGATGAATTATCTAAAGGAAGTGTTGAATCCGAGGAAGTTGAGGCTATAATATTAAATATGATGGAAAAGAACAAGATCCCGAGTAATGAAGCATCCAAGATGAAAAGAGAACATCAAAGTCAAGCTATTTAAGAATGTGTGAAGTACTTGACGACATGAGTGTTGCTGAAGATGCAAAAAGAACTGTTGAAATTGTAAAGAAAAATATTGAAGAATTGATCATAGAAAAGGACATCATACTTCAAAGGTTTCCACATGACAACCATGCACTGAATGAATAGCTAAGTGATACCAATGATGAGAAATTACAAATATGTGCTGAAAATGAATCACTGAGAAAGGAGTATGAACAACTGAAAAAGACCTAAAGATTGAGAGAGAGATAAATGACAAAATTAAATAATTTGAACAAAGCATGTAGAAGATCAATGAGCAAATGAAGAATCAAACATGACCTAGAGCTACATTTGGCCTAGGATATAGCGGTGACATAAAATTTTAGAAAGGAGAATCATCCAAGTCTGGTGTTGAGAAACAATCAAAGATTCCTAAGGTGTATAAAAGTCCACAAGTTAAGAAACTTGCTAAACCCACTTGTTACAATTATGCAAAGCCTGGACATACTGCTAATGTATGTAGAATCCAACCGATTAATGTTCTAAGAACTACTTGTTTTCATGGTCATTGTTACAATTGTAATAAGTATGGTCATCAAGCTAATGAGTGTAGATAAAGGACTAGTAGTAGATCATCTGAAAGGAGTTTCAATGGCTACTTTTATACATGCAACAAATTTGGACATAAGCCATAACATTGTCGATCAAGGACACCTAACAAGCCGGTGAGTATTCTAAGAAGAGAAGGTAACATGAATGTTTCGTGCATTGTTTGCGGGAATTATGGACATGTGGATATGAATTTTTGATTGAGAAATCCTAGAGGTAATGCTGGAGGGTGGTCCCACAATAGTGTGTCCCACTTTTTGGCCAACTTTGACACTGAGATTAGCATTCTGAGTCACTTTCGAACACCTATTTCTGTAAAAATATTAGGAATTTGAAGATAATGTAAACTAGAGTCTTTTAGAATTTTCTTTCTAGTTTCTAAATATATTTTTTAAAAAAAATTTAAAATTCATTTAAATTCAAATTTCCTTCTCCTTCGAAAAGTGGTTTGTGTGAAAAAATAGTGTTTTTAAGGAGTGGTTGTCACTTGGATTAGCAAAACTTTTTTTTAAAATATTATAATGATGTAATTATTTTGAGGTTATATTTTTAACTTCAATATCTAAAGGATGCAATTGGTTTCATTCATTTTGGGTCAATATTTCATACTTTATTAAGTTCTAAAGTGACGGTAGCTGTAATTTAGACATAAGGTCACTTGGATCGCTCTAACTTGATCTGTATATATCAAAATTTATTTTTTTCTTTTTTTTTCATATAAAGGTAACACAAGTACTCTTTTCTTACATATTTTTCATTTTTTTTTTCCTAATTTACTATTTTTCCTGAAGCGTCAAAGAGAGAGAATGTTAAATGGCCAGACAACCTCTGTTTAATTAAACTAAAAATAGAAAGTCACAATGAACTCAATATATATTAAAATCATAGTCATTGCAAAGCTTATTTTGAGTAGCATCATATGCCATTTGGGTTTTAGAAGACTAATTTATTTGGTCCTTGATTGAGACCTTCAAAGGGCAAAAATTTGCAAAAATTTGTTGGCTTTGGAGAGGAAGGCCAAATTTAGGGGGTTCGCTCGAACACCCCTTCTAGCGAAGGGGGTTAGAACGACTCCCTTCGAGTGAACTCCCCATGGAAAATTTGTGCAAATTTCTATTTTTTTTTCATTCATAGGGTTCGCTCGATTTGGGCATAATTCGAGCGAACCCCCCATTTCATCTAGTTCGTGTGAAGGGGTTATTTCCCTTCGCGCGAACATCCCCATTTGCTCGAAAGGGCCAAAAATGAAAAAAATTCATCCGCGTGATTTTCTTCGTGCCTAAAAGTGGGACACAGCTTTGTGGGATCACCCTAGACCCTAGAGCACAAGAGGTATGTCATGTTTTTATTGTCATAAGATTGGACATCTTGCAAGTTATTGTAGATACACTAGTACATTTGAGACCTCTTTTCGACAGCTATGCATCACAATTACGACACTACGTCGTCAAGAAAGTGACACAACCCGGTGTTGCAATTTTGGTGTCAGAATCACCGACGGTAGCTATGTCTGTCGTTATCGCGACGGTCATGACCGTCACAATATGCACCGACTATGAGGGTTAGTATGTTTTCGTTACACATTATGAATGTCGTTATTACGACGATATGCGACGGAGATGTTGTACATGCGAATGATGACATGTAACTGATTGAATGTTTGATAATGTTAAGTTGAAGATGATGCAAGACATTAAATCAGTTAATGGTTTGTATTATCATTGATGTCAACTTGATATCATCTGTATGGTCATATACATAATGCCAAAGACTTCAGAGAATCAATGGAATAGAGGTTATGCCTTCAGCAATGCATAAAATTCAAGTATTCACTAAAGTGACAGACCACACTGACGAAGTGCACACCATCGGTAAAGATAGAGATAAAGTCACAGTGATACCCAACGAGCAGAAGACAGTGTTTCCTGACGAAGTAGAATCATAGGACGCCTGACGAGCTAAAAACAGTGTTGCCCGACGAGCAAGATCCAATAATACCCGACGGACGCAGATCTCGAAGCTAACTGAAGTTGCACCGACAGAACTGGCAGTTGTCACTGGCGATGAACTGCAGAATTGACCGACAGAACAGAGAGATCAGAAAATGACAAAATATCTAAATGGTAGAGCTTAAGGATAGACTTAACAGGTTGTTTTATTTATTTCATTCGACCACCATTAAGTAATTGATTTAAAGATGCTTTATACAGTTGGCAAGAAGATAACTACAAGATAAATCAGGAGTTAAAGCCATAAATCAATTTGGCTGGATTGTTTTTCACGCCAAAAATCAAGAATCAAGAACCTAGAATTAAGGGATATCATGTCTATATAAGAGACAAGCATAATTCATTTCCGCAAGCAATCAGATACACGGGGGAGTGAATTGAGAGAAGATGCTGAAGAGAAACTGATGAAGGTTAAACTTCATGCAGTCCTGATCAATCAAGCTAAGGGAGAGCTAAAGAATTCAGCAGACACCGACACACAGTAAAGCATATCATCACAAAGTAGAAAGAATGAAGAACAAAGGAATGGAATTGATACATTGATCAGAAAGGTATTGTACGTAAATAGATCTGAATATCTGCAGTTCAAAGTTGCATTAGAAATAGGTCATTGTGTTTTAGTTTAACCATTGAAGCATTAAGTCTCTTAACAGAGCAGGACTTAACAGTATTTTGTAATTGAGGTATATCCTAATGGATTACCAGAAGGTTGACTCATGATAGTAGCATCGGTCTTACCTAAAGCCTATTGACAATCTAAGAAGGAGGCTGATTCAAGGATGGTAGCATAGATGCCAGATATTAAGTGGCAACCTATGTATAAAAATCCTCTAACAAGGTCGCTCTTAACTGTGTGTTTTGTAACCTTTAACAGGGTTGGCTCCTAACAGGGCTCACTTCAGAAGAGTGAAAATTTGGGGTACCGGTCCCAGTGGTTTTTCACTTAACAGGGTTTCCACGTTAAAATCCTTGTGTTATATGTGTATGGTTTATTACTTTATTGTTTTACATTCCACATATGCATTTATGGATTGATTGGTATACTCTGCATATTTACTGAGCATCGGTAAATAAGTTATACTGCTTATCGGTAATCAAGGAGAATAAGGACAGACAAGGTAAAGCGACATACAATTATTTGTTTCAAGTATTTCAAAGGCATACATCTTGTAGGGACTTAATAATTAGAGAAGTATTGATTGGTGGATTAAAGTTTAAATTGGATAAATTTTTGAGGCCACTGATTCACCCCTCCTCTCAGTTATTACTAACAATTGGTATCAAAGCTTGTGTGCTTAGAAGGAAGGTTTCAAGACCTAAGTAAAGATCACAAGATGAACAAACGAGATGTGCCCAAGTTGAACAAGGACAACTTTGCTTCATGG
>MU223519.1:2548782-2563685 GCA_018584345.1 Thuja plicata | reverse complement strand
CTCACGGGTCATCAAGCATTCCATATGCAAAGATGTAAACAATGCCAGTATTAAATAGTGAGCTAATAAACAATGCATGGTGCCCTAGCCTTCATCCCGCGAGCCATCAAGACATTTCCTCATGAAATACTCATAGACGGGGAGTACCACATAGTGAATATCAACAACAAATCAAATAAAGAGAGATCAAACACTTCACACAATGCCAGCTTGAAGGTAATAGCAATGATTCCCTAGCTCTCAAAACTCATGGGTCATCAAGCATTCCAAATGCAAAGATGTAAAAAATGCCAGTATTAAATAGTGAGCTAATAAACAATGCATGATGCCCTAGCCTGTAGCCCGCGAGCTATCAAGGCATTTCCTCATGAAATGATCATAAATGGGGAGTACCACATAGTGAATATCAACATCAAAACAAATAAAGAGAGATCAAACACTTCACACAATGCTAGCTTGAAGGTAATAGAAATGATGCCCTAGCTCTCAAAGCTCATGGGTCATCAAGCATTCCAAATGCAAAGATGTAAAAAATTACAGTATAAACATTCATATTGTGCCATTAAATCAACAAATGCCATCAAAATGAAATTGAGTTAATGAGAAGACAAAGCTCTAATGCCTACCTCAAGTCGTGCCTTCCATATACCAAGATGCCAATCAACTTCCACAGTATGCCCTCTTCGCGCACGACGGTGCGCGATCATGCTAAATTAGAAATGAGCCTTTCTTCTTCTTTTTTTTTAGCTTATAATCACGCGGGTGTCACAATTACGACTGTACCATCACTATTACAACAATGTCGGGGGCACTTGAAAAAAAAAACACAAAAATCACATACAAATGGTGGTGTTGTCGCAAATTGGGGTCAAAATTCGACCCCAAATGTTGTAGTGTTACAAGAACCAATCACCAATCAATGAATATGAGAAAGGAAAAAGAATGTTAATGTTGAAGAAGTGAGGAATGTAATGAAAAAGGTATGGGTGAAGAAGGAAGAAAGTAAAGAAGATACTAATGCATCAACAGGTAACCCTACATCCTCTGGCTCAGGGGATTCATCCTCAAACTAAGAAAGTAAGTTTTTCTTAGGGACTGAATTTCATTGTTATATATAACTTGTCCCTTATAATGATGAATGATAATATCTATTTGCATAATAAGATGCATTGATGTTTATTTTGAAGAATTACATAGAGATTAGTTGATTATATCAGTGATTTTATCATTTGATTAAGTTATATGTTAATGCTACTTTTGGAATTAATCAGTAGAAGTTGTAATTGGTACAGTGATATCAATGAATTGGATTTAATGTATTAACTAGCCATTGGACTAATTTTTGGAAAATAACTTATAGGAAAACCTATTCATTATGCACCATGCATTTCAAAGAGCATTTTCAAGAGCAGAGTAAGGTTTTACATTGTGATCGACTGAGCAAATTGTTTGAGCTAATTGCTTACAAAGATTTGTACTGCAAATTCAGAAGCCCCAATTGAGATATTTAGTAGATCGGTAATCATTTGAGAAAGAATTTAGAGTGTTCAAGTTACTAAGAAAAAAATTCTTGAATCCTTATGGTGTCAAGTTTTACTACACCTAAATTGATTGAGATAACAAAGGAGGTTGAATCATAACATAAGCTACATTCATTGAAGGTAGAGAAAGTTGACAAAACCGGTGCCCTATCACTAATTCCACCTCGAGTATTATTGATTGAAGACATAAGAACTTTTATTCACTATAATTTTGTTGAATTTGGTAATGAACAGATACATATAGAGTATTTGGTAATGTGCAGTGACGGTGAACTTAAAGACAAGTTCAAACATCTTAAAATGAAGGGTTTGACACATATTTTGGACTTACCTGAGATATTCAAGGAAGAACGGAATCGATATCTATTGAGTCATTTTCATGATCAATTCATATGGTTGGAGGAACTAATCAAAATCACGAAGGAATTGATACATTTGATAATAAATTTCTCTACTGGGGGGAACCCTGTACCCTAAGGAAAAGATCTATGAAGACAAAAACACAACTTACTAAGTCTAAGAAAGATCACATAGAAATGACAATTGATGATATTAAGGATCAAGAAGTTCCTTTTGGAGCAATGATTATTGGTTACATGGTTTATCAATCTAGTCGGTTGAATAGTGTGCCCTATGGATCTACTCATGCAGCTTACCATATAGTAAAGGAAGGAACGAGATATGATCTAGCTGAGATGGTGAGATCACAAATTTTAGAAAATTTGAAGAGGATTCAAACATACAAGAAGCAATCACTAAAGTTTGGATCATTGTTGGTATGTATGTTTTTCTATGTGCAAAACTATTTTCCTGGTAAAGGATCGGTAACTTAGAAAACTAATAGACCACCTCTATATAAAATCAATGAATACATAAGTGAACCAGGTGATAACCTAAACAATATCATGTGGGGATATTTCAAAGACTTTCAAGACAAGATGCACAAGAGGTATAGGATACCTATACACATTGTGGAGAAGTACAAAGACACAATTTGTTTTCTAGTTAATACTGACACTTGTAAGATACAAGTGGTAGATCCTATAATTTCATGGATACTTGAAATGGGATATGAGACTAATGAATATTTGTTAACCCTGAAAAATTGAAGCTTTACTAGAGCTAATAGTTAACAAAGAAGAAAAGGTGTATGGTACTTTTGATGAAGACGAAGAATAAGAAGAAGAAGAAGAAGAAGAAGAAGAAGAAGAAGGAGGAGGAGGAGGAGGAGGAGGAGGAGGAGGAGGAAGACTATTGCTATACTTTCTGATCTAGTACCATATGTCGATATTGAAGAAGAAGAAGAAGAAAAAGAAGAAGGAGGAGGAGCAGAAGGAGGAGGAGGAGGAGGAGGAGGATTTTTTGGTATGTATGTTTTTCTATGTGCAAAACTATTTTCCTGGTAAAGGATTGGTAACTTAGAAAACTGATAGACTAGCTCTATATAAAATTAATGAATACATAAGTGAACTAGGTGATAACCTAAACAATATCATGTGGGGATATTTCAAAGACTTTCAGGACAAGATACACAAGAAGTATAGGATACCTCTACACATTGTGGAGAAGTACAAAGACACAATTTGTTTTCTAGTTAATACTGACACTTGTAACATACAAGTGGTAGATCCTATAATTCCATGGATACTTGAGATGGGATATGAGATTGATGAATATTTGTTAACCCTTAACATTGAAGCTTTACTAGAGCTAATAGTTAACAAAGAAGTAAAGATGTATGGTACTTTTGAAGAAGAAGAAGGAGGAGGAGGAGGAGGAGGAGGAGGAGGAGAAGGAGAAGGAGAAGGAGAAGGATGACTATTGCTATACTTTTTGATCTAGTACCATATGTCGATATTGATAAAGAAGCATCTATGATTGATCAAATCAATACCTTAGTTGATGCAATTACCAGTCTAGATCATGACATGGAAGAAAAAATGATCAAGAGAGCAGAGAAGAGATTGGAGACAGAGATGATGGAGAAACTACTGCAGAAGATTGCACTTGAGAAAGTTTCATTGTTTGAACTAGTCAAAGAACTCAAGTAATCACTACTAGAAGTTGGAAACATCTTCAATAAGATATCTATTCTGACCAACCTCACTGCAGAGATTTTGACTAAGAAGGAAGAGCTAGCAACATAATTGTCTACACTTGTCAATAAATTGGACCCATTGAACAGTTCAATGATGGAGCATACTGCAAAGTTGAAAGAACTGACACTCAAGGAGATGGAACTAAAGGAAGCAGAGGATATAATAAGGATGACATTGCTATAATTACAAGGATTTTTGACTCCACACATGGAAATTATCCATGCATATCCTAAGAAAGTTGAAGTTTTGATAGTTACTTCAGATATGAGTAAGATTGATAGTATGGAGGATCTTTCTTCAGGCTTAAAAAGACATCAAATTTCCCTAACAACACTGAAAGAGTCATGGGAGTAGTCGCTTCGCACTGCCAAGGTACATTTCAAGATTATCTTTGACAAATTGTAAGGTTTGAACACCTTTATATATACAAATTTTTATCATAGTTTTTAGCATTATTGTCAAAAAGGGGGAATATGTAAGTAGATCAAAATGGGGAGCATATAGTATATAGAGTATGTAATCTATGGAGTTATACATTTAGAGGGAGTATGTAAGTAGGCATAAACATGTTTTTTCCATCAATGCCAAAGGGGGAGAATGATGATATCAGGATGATGAGAACTGACATTGATGATGATCCTAAAAGGTATGGTTGTCATTTTTGGAAATCCAGTATATAGGTAAGGAAGTTTTGTGAGAGTAGAAGTTATACAAATCGGTAGACAATTTAACCAATTGATAACTACAAGTCAAGAAGAACAGGTGAAGAGACGAACAAATGAACAAAAGAACAGGTGAACGTCAAATCAATTGAGGAAGACAAGTTTACTATTGGTACTGGAAAGCACAAAGACAACAGGTGAACTAAAATTTGTGACCGCATCACTTAGGCCACACTAGTAAAGGCATAAATGAAGATACCACCAACTAGTCAATTTTAGTGAAGAAGTAAAAGTAAAGGTTATTGAATAGTTTTGTTCAATAGTATAAAGAGGTTATGACAGTGCAAGATTCATTGAATCTGAACAAAAGGAAAAATGCAGTACATTATTTCAAGAGTTGAATAAGTCAATTTATTGGTAATTGTGTATAAATCTGATTATGAGTTCAAGGCATTTTCTAACCAATAATTTTGAAGAACTATTTCTCATTGGAGAAATCAATTTAATAATTGTTATGGATGATGCAGTGAGATTGTAATGTTTTGATGAGTTGTTTATGACTAAATTTTTTTTTTTGGAGGGAAACATAAACCCTAATTAGGTTTACAATCAAAGGTAAAAGGATATAAGATGATACTTGCTGCTATTATGGAGATAAGAGGGAAAAAAATGTGAAAAGTGCGAAGAACAGTTGAAGTATTGTAGATCTAAAATAACGATTGTAGAGTAGATTACAAAGAAGATTCATAACAGAGTTCAGAGAAAGGACAAAGCATCAAAGGATCTAATTTGCATTCATAGGTGCATTTCACAGGTCAATTTCATTGTTGTATTCCTAACAGTTTCAACAAGTTAAATCCTTTAACAGGGTAGTCTAACAATATTTTATTTGTAAATCCCTTAATAGGGTGAACACTATAATAGTGGGATTAAATCCTTTAAAAAGGTAGTCTATAATAGGAATTTAGATATTTCTAACAAAGTATCAATCACTCCTAATAGGATGAGTCACCTAGAAAGTGACATATTTTAAGCTCCTAACAGAGCACTCTTTTCTACGACAGTGAGAAGATTGTGGGTATCATCCCCACCATGGCTTTTCTCTCTGATCAAGGATTTCTATTATAAAAATTTGAGTGTTATGAGCGTGAATGTGTTGTTACTTTATGCATTGCACTTTTACTTTAAAGTTACAGTTGTATGCCTATTAGTGTGGAAGTTTCTTTTATTTCTATTGAAATGACCACTAAAAAGTTTTATTTCTATAAAAGTCTTATTAGTCCTGATTCACAGCCCCTTCAGATAGCACTTTGAAATGACCACTTTTTGACCCTTCGACGCTTGACAGTATATACAGAGAGTTTTATTAATACCCAGAAGCCAACAAATATTGTTCAAGGTTTCAACTCTCACATACAAATACAATATTTTTTTATATCTAAATCTGACATATTGTTTAGGCTCTACAAGTGCACGAAATTAGTGTGTGCGAGTACTTGTGCTCTTTCCCTAATAGAAAATATATTTAAACTAGATATTTACTATTTTATTTTAATTTATGCGTCTAATATTACATTTTTTTTGGAAGAATGATGATACTATTTACATAAACAAATTTTATAGATTGTGATATAATTTAAAATTTTAATGTTTTTCACTAAGATATATATTAAATGACATTCACATAAAATAAATTTAGAAATCTATTTAGAAGACTAAGAATAAATAAATTTAATTATTTGTAATATAAGACCAAATTTTTGTAGTTATAAAAGGATTTGATAATAGTGAGAAAAATAAAATATTATCACTATGTATCATTGAGTTCTTATTATACTAGTCACCTCAAATCATCATTATTTTTTAATTGAAATCAAACTAAAGTATACATAAACAATTATAGTAATTAAATCTATTATATCATTATTACATCTCTAAGTATCCTAAATTAAAGATACAAATAAACTAAGCTTTAGAAGTGCATTAATACGTTTCCACTCTTTTTCTCCATACTAGATAAGAAAAAGAAATTGCATCTTTAAAAATTATTGCACAATAAAGATAAAAAAAGTAAGAATGTTAAATATTTCCCTATATTTTTAAGGGTATTCCGAGTCACGAAGAATCTTTGGACTCCCCCACAACTAATTGGAACCTCACAAAATGAAGTTTCTCCTATGTGTTGATATTTGGGTTTGTTGTTTAGTATTTAAATAGTTGCTTAATAGTTGACTTGTGTTCTTTACTTTTCTCTGAAATATTTCTTTATATTTTCTGGTTGTTTAATATTTCTTTTTTGGACTTTGGTTCTCTGGTTGAGGAGTAGTTGTGAGGCCTATTTGACTCAGATTTTCCTCTCTTTTTTTGTTTCTCGAGATGAGGGTCATTTTCGCACTTAATAATAATAAACATGTGTCAATAAAGAACATATCAACATGTGATGAACACTATTCATTAATGGTATATGCGAGCAACACTAAGGCTTTTTAAGTTCAACAATGATCTTTGTAATCAATGTTATTATTTTAACATGAGTAAAATTTTCAAGTCTTCAAGATTTTGAACATAGTTGTGACATTTTACCAATTAGATACACTAATCCATCCACTATCATTTGTAAAGTATCTATTTAACATTGTTTCTTTCATTTTTTGGTCCAACACGAATTCTTAAAACTATTCTTCAATCCACAATGAGTACAAGGATGAAGATCCCAGGGTGATCCCAGAAAATTGTGTCCCACTTTTGGGCATGGAAAACACATTAAGGAAAGAACCCCATTCATGATAACTAGGTTGTGTGGGGGTGTTCGTACGATTGGGGGTCTTCGTGCGAACCCCATGACCTGGGGGATTCCCTCAAAGACCCACTTCGCACAAGGCCCTACTCAATGATCTTTTTATTATAAATTTTTGACAATAGCTATCATTTTAAATTTTTATGGTTACTGTTTACTGGGGTCCAAGCTTTGGAGCGAACACCTTTACTACCAGAGGCTGTTGGAAGTGTCATTTCAGAATTTTGACCTCTCGTCAAGTTTCATTCATACGAGGTGTACTAATTTCATCCCTTGTATTTATTTATGATTGTAAATTATATAAATTGTTATTGTTTTTAGACAGTTATCAATAATTCTCGATTTCGATAATTGTTAATTACTTTTTACTCTAAAAAATTAGATATTTATTGGAAAATCTAAGAAAACGTTAGGAAAATTTAGAAAACTTGTTTTTAAAAAAAAATTATTTTTAGTTAGTTATCACTAATTTTGTTTTCAAAATTTAATAATTATTTTTTACTTAAAAAATTAGAAATTTATTAGACAATCTTAGAAAACTATTAGAAAACCTTAGGAAAATTTAGAAAATTATTAGAAAATGTTAGAAAAAATTAGAAAAACTTAAAATTAATTTAGTTGGGTGTACATGTATGTTTCATTTTGTAGTTTTTAATTATTGTATTATATGTTTTTAGGAAAAAATGAAAAAAAATAGAAAATGTTTTAAAAACACTTAGGTATATTTTTATTTCTTAAACACATGTACTCACTTTCATAACTCTCTCTCTCTCTCTCTCTCTCTCTCTCTCTCTCTCTCTCTCCCTTAACTATATGAAACAAAACTTTACATTATTTAGAATTGTACATATAATTTATATTAATATTNTATATTTTTATTTCTTAAACACATGTACTCACTTTCATATCTCTCTCTCTCTCTCTCTCTCTCTCTCTCTCTCTCTCTCTCTCCCTTAACTATATGAAACAAAACTTTACATTATTTAGAATTGTACATATAATTTATATTAATATTAGTTTCTAGTTAACGACATGGTTTTATATCAAATTTGTTTCCATTTTACATGCACGTAATGTGCTTACTTAATTTTTAACATTTATCATGTTACCCCTAGATCAAAATGGGGAGTATACAGTATACAAAGTATGTAATCTATGGAGTTATACATTCAAAGGGAGTATATAAGTAGACATGAACATGGTTTTGTCATCAATGCCAAAGGGGGAGAATGATGAGAACTGACATTGATGATGATCTTAAAAGGTATGGTTTTCATTTCTGGCAATCCAGTTTATAGGCAAGCAAGTTTTGTGAGAGTAGAAGTTATATCAATTGGTAGATAGTTTAACCAATCGATAAATACAAGTCAAGAAGAACAGTTGAATAGACGAACAAATGAACAGGAGAACAGGTGAAGGTCAAATCAGTTAAGGAAGACAAGTTTACTATCGGTACTGGAAGAAGCAAAGACAATAATTGAACTAATATTTGTGACTGCGCCACTTAGGTCACACCAGTAAAGGTATAAATAAAGATACCACCAACTAGTCAAGTTCAGTGAACAAGTAAAAGTAAAGGTTATTAAACAGTTTCTTTTAATTGTCTAAAGCGATTATGAAGGTGCAAGATTCAATGAATCTGGACAAAAGGAAAAATCTAGTACATTGTTTCAAGAGTTGAATAAGTCAATTTATTGGTAATTGTGTACAAATTTGATTATGAATTCAAGGTGTTTTCTAACCAATAATATTAAAGAACTATTTCTCATTGGAGAAATCAACTTAATGATTGTTATGGACGATGCAGTGAGATTGTAATGTTTCAATGAGTTATTTATGACTGAAAAAGTTATTTTGGAGGGAAACATAAACCCTAATTAGGTTTACAATCAAAGGTAAAAGGATATAAGATGATAGTTACTGCTATTATGGAGATAAGAGGAAAAAAAAGTGAAAAGTGCGAAGAATAGTTGAAGTATTGTATATCTAAAACAATGATTGCAGAGCAGATTACAAAGAAGATTCAGAACAGAGTTTAGAGAAAGGACAAAGCATCAAAGGATCTGATTAGCATTTAGAAGTGCATTTCGCAAGTTAATTTCATCGTTGTATTCGTAACAGTTTCAACAAGTTAAATCCCGTAATAGGGTATTCTCTAACAATATTTTCTTTGTAAACCCCTTAACAGGGTTAACACTATAATAGTGGGATTCAATCCTTTAAAAAGGTAGTCTGTAATAGGAATTTAGATATTTTTAACAAAGTATCAGTCACTCCTAATAGGGCGAGTCGCCTAGAAAGTGACGTATTGTAAGCTCCTAACAAAGCACTCTTTTCTACTGTAGTGAGAAGATTGTGGGTATCATCCCCACCATGGTTTTTCTCTCTAACCAAGGGTTTCCATGATAAAAATCCGAGTGTTATGAGTGTGAATGTGTTGTTACTCTATGCATTGCACTTTTACTTTAAAGTTACAGTTGTATGCTTATTAGTGTGGAAGTTTCTTTTATTTCTATTGAAGTTTTTAAGGAAAAGTATAAAAGTTTTATTAGTCATGATTCACAGCCCCTTCACAGTGCCTACTATTTCGAACAACCAATAGCCAATCATTTTTTAACTCTTTTGGGTTAGTAACTGATTCATTTCTGCAATAGTATTAGGGCATTTGGCCACAAGTATTGACATTTTTGAGTGAATGGCTATTGGTGCATCTTTGAATCGGTATCAGGTAGCACTTTGAAATGACCACTTTTTGACCCTTCGATGCTTGACAATATATATAGAGAGTTTTATTAATACCCATAAGCCAACAAATATTTTTCAAGGTTTCAACTCTCGCATACAGATACAACAAATTTTTTTATTATCTAAATCTGACATATTTTTTAGGCTCTACAAGTGCACAAAATTAGTGTGTGCGAGTACTCGTGCTCTTTCCCTAATAGAAAGTATATTTAAAATAGTCATTTATTATTTTATTTTATTTTGTGCGTCTAATATTATATTTGTTTTTTGAAAGAATGATGATACTATTTACATAAACAAATTTTATAGATTGTGATATAATTTAATTTTGTAATGTTTTTCACTAAGATATATATTAAATGACATTCACATAAAATAGATTTAGAAACCTATTTAGAAGACTAAGAATAAATAAATTTGATTATTTGTAGTATGTGACCAAAGTGTTGTAGTTTTAAAAGAATTTGATAAGAGTGAGAAAAATAAAATATTATCACTATGTATCATTGAGTTCTTATTATACTAGTCACCTCAAATTATTATTATTTTTTAATTGAAATCAAACTAAAGTATACATAAACAATTATAATAATTAAATCTATTATATCAGTAGTACATCTCTAAGTATCCTAAATTAAAGATACAAATAAGCTAAGCTTTAGAAGTGCGTTAATACGTTTCCACTCTTTTTCCCCATACTAGATAAGAAAAAGAAGTTGCGTCTTACAAAATTCTTGCAGAATAAACAACAAAAAGTAAGAATGTTAAATATTTTGCTATATTTTTTAAGGGTATTTCGAGCCAGGGAGGATCTTTGGACTCCCCCACAACTAATTGGAACCTCACAAAATTAAGTTTCTCCTATGTGTTGATATTTGGGTTTGTTGTTTAGTATTTAAATAGTTGCTTAATAGTTGACTTCTGTTCTTTACTTTTCTCATAAATATTTCTTTTTATTTACTGGTTGTTTAATATTTCTTTTTTGGACTTTGGTTCTTTGGTTGAGGACTAGTTGTGAGGCCTATTTGACTCAGATTTTCCTCTCTTTTTTTTTTCTCGAGATGAGTGTCATTTCCGCACTTAATAATAATAAACATGTGTCAATAAAGAACATGCCAACATGTGATGAACACTATTAATTAATGCTATCCGTGAGCAACACTAAGGCTTCTTAAGTTCAACAATGATCTTTGTAATCAATGTTATTATTTGAACATGAGAAAATTTTCAAGTCTTCAAGATTTTGAACATACTTGTGACATTTTACCAACTAGATACACTAATCCATCCACAATTATTTGTAAAGTATCTCTTTAACATTGTTTCTTTCAATTTTTGGTCCAACACAAATTCTCAAAACTATTCTTCAATCCACAATGAGTACAAGGATGAAGATCCCATGGTGATCCTAGAAAGTTGTGTCCCACTTTTGGGCACGTAAATCGTGTGAAGGAAACAACCCCATTCATGCTAACTATGTTGTGTGGGGGTGTTCGCACGATTGGGGGTCTTCGTGCGAACCCCATGACTTGGGGGGTTTCCTCAAAGACCCCCTTCGCACAAAGGCCCTACTCAAGGAATTTGTTATTATAAATTTTTGACAACATTTGTCATTTTAAATTTTTTCGGTTACTATTTACTGGGCTCCAAGCGTTGGAGTGAACACCTTTGCTACCAGAGGCTATCAGAAGTGTCATTTCAAAATTTTCAACCTCTCGTCGAGTTTCATTCATACCAGGTGTACTAATTACATCCCTTTTTGTTTATTTATGATTGTAAATTATATAATTTTTAATTGTTTTTAGTTAGTTATCCATAATTTTCAATTTCAGTAATTTTAAATTATTTTTTATTCTAAAAAATTAGATATTTATTAAAAAATCTTAGAAAATGTTAGTAAAATTTAGAAAAATTATTTGTTTTTAAATTATTTTTAGTTAGTTATTAGTAATTTTTATTTTCAAAATTTTATAATGATTTTTTATTTAAAAATTTAGAAATTTATTAGACGATCTTAGAAAACTATTAGAAAACCTTAGGAAAATTTAGAAAATTATTAGAGAATGTTAGAAAAATTTAGAAAAACTTAAAATTAATTTAGTTGGGTGTGCATATATGTTTCATTTTGTAGTTTTTAATTATTGTACTATATGGTTTTAGGAAATCTTGAAAAAAATAGAAAATGTTTTAAAAAACTTAGGTATATTTTTATTTCTTAAACACATGTACTCCCTTTCATAATGCTCTCTCTCTCTCTCTCTCTCTCTCTCTCTCTCTCTCTCTCTCTCTTATTTCCATAAGCATATGAAACAAAATTTTACATCATTTAGAATTGTACATGATTTTATATTAATATTAGTTTCTAGTTAATGACATTGTTTTATATCAAATTTGTTTCCATTTTACATGCATGTAATGTGTTTACTTAATTTTTAACATTTAACATGTTACCCATATATCCAAATGGGGAGTATATAGTATACAAAGTATGTAATCTATGGAGTTATACATTAAGAGGGAGTATGTAAGTAGATATAAACATGTTTTTTCCATCAATGCGAAAGGGGGAGAATGATGAGAAGTGACATTGATGATGATCCTAAAAGGTATGGTTGTCATTTCTGGCAATCCAATTTATAGGTAAGATAGTTTTATGAGAGTGGAAGTTATACCAATCGGTAGAAAGTTTAACCAATCGGTAACTACAAGTCAAGAAGAACAGGTGAACAAATGAAAAAATGAACATGAGAATAGGTGAAGGTCAAATTGGTTAAGGAAGACAAGTTTACTATCGGTACTGGAAGGCACAAACACAATTGGTGAACTTGTTAGGAATAAGGTGTCTCAATCTTGGATAATTCCTATTCTTATTATTTGTTTTGTAAAATGTATTTCTTGTAAATAATGTAATTAAGTGTGAGTGTACATCTCTAGTTGGCATGTTGATGTGTCACTCCACTTGATGTGTTGGCATCTTGAATTGTCTGTAAGGAGATCATGGCTAAAATGGTTATGACGGATTCCTATGACACGTAAGAGCTATTTCTAGAAGATTCGATGACGGGTGAAGACATGCAATGACATGTGGCAACTGATAAAGTTGAGTACTGTACACTCTTCCACAATCGTGGGGTAAAAAATTTTAGGGTTCCTATTTTCTCAAAGAATGGTAAAACCCTAATACGACTATCTTTGGAAGTTACCCTAAAAAGGAAAGCGCATGATATAAGCATTTTTTAGGGTTGTAGACAGAGATAGAAAAAGAGTGTATTGTTGGTATGATTTGGTGCTACTGGATTTGTCTTTGAGTGTCGATTGTCTCTTGAAAGAACTTGCATTGCAAGTGTGTTGTAACCGTTGTGTTGAAGATAATACATTGTGCAGGTTTTGGAGTGCTGGGGTTTTTTACCAAAAGGTTTTCCCCAGGGTAAATCATTGTGTCATTCTCTATTTTCTATATGCATGGTATATGGCTGCAATATCATTGTTAAAGTAGTTAACAAAACTGAAATTGTAAGGATTTAAAAGAATTTGCACAATACTTTCCTTTAGAGATTAGTGTAGGAAGCTGTTTTCGCACTTGAGTTTCCTTACAAGTGGTATCAGAGCCATATCAACTTTTGATCCTAGTTTTTGGGTAGGGTTTTTTGAGCTAATCTCTAGTTGAGTGGGAGTTTTTTGTGCAGAGCATTCTGAATCTTATTTGCAGATTGAGATGACAAGTTCCTCATACAGTAGAATGGAGGTGGAGAAATTTAATGGCACTAATTTTGAGTTGTGGAAACTCAAGATGGAAGACATACTTGAAGACCGCGATCTATGGGAGGCTACTTCACTTGATGTGAGACCTGCAGTGATATCTCAAGCGGATTGGGAGATCAAGGATCAGAAGGCTAAGGGTCTCATCAGACTCTGTCTAGCAGATGTCATTCTTCTAAATGTTCTTGATGAGACTACTGCAAATTCAGAAGGCTAAAAGAATTTGCACAATACTTTCCTTTAGAGATAAGTGTAGGAAGTTGTTTCTGCACCTGAGTTTCCTTACAAGTGGTATCAGATCCTGATCAAATTTTGATCCTAGTTGTTGGGTAGGGTTTTTTGAGCTAATCTCAAGTTGAGTGGGAGTTTTTTGTGCAGAGCATTTTGAATCTTATTAGCAAATTGAGATGGCAAGTTCCTCATACAGTAGAATGGAGGTGGAGAAATTTAATGGCACTAATTTTGAGTTGTGGAAACTCAAGATGGCAGACATGCTTGAAGACCACGATCTATGGGAGGCTACTTCACTTGATGTGAGACCTGCAGTGATATCTCAAGCGGATTGGGAGATCAAGGATCAGAAGGCTAAGGGTCTCATCAAACTCTGTCTAGCAGATGTCATTCTTCTAAATGTTATTGATGAGACTACTACAAATTCTTTGTGGAAATGGCTTGGGTCTGTGTATTAGGCCAAATCTCTGGTGAATAAGTTGTTCCTGAGAAGGAAGTTGTATTCTTTACAAATGGAGGAAGGTGGATCCGTAACTGATCATCTCAACGCATTCAATTTATTGATTGCACAGTTGGCATCATCCGGTGCCAAGATCGAGGAGGATCGATGTATGACCCTGGTTTGTTCCTTGCCAGATTCGTGGGACCATCTTGTGATGGCTCTTAGAAGTACTATAGTCACATTTTGTATGGATGATGTGGTGTCTTTGCTACTATCTGAGGAGATGTGAAGAAAGACTTCGGATTCGTCTAAGGAAGCCCTTGATGTTCGCGGGAGATCCAACGACAAAGGAAAGTAGAATGACAATAAGTCAAAGAAGGACAAATCCAAATCTTGTGGGAGTTCTAAGACTCCTGGAAAGTCCAAGGAGAAATGTTGGAACTGTGATAAATCTGGGCACTTCCGAAGGGACTGCAAAGAACCAGAGAAGAAACCCCCATGATATAAAGAATGGGCAAAAAAGCCTAAGAATGAGAGAGAGAGAGAGAGAGAGAGAGAGAGAGAGAGAGAGAGCCAAGCTCATACAATAGTATTCAAGAAGGAGAATTAACCTACTTAGTCTAAGGA
>MU223519.1:2525674-2538581 GCA_018584345.1 Thuja plicata | reverse complement strand
GTGGGAGAATGTTAGGAATAAGGTGTCTCAACCTTGGATAATTCCTATTCTTATTATTTTTTTTGTAAAATGTATTTCTTGCAAATAATGTAATTAAGTGTGAGTGTACATGTCTAGTTGGCATGTTTATGTATCATTCCGCTTGATGTGTCGGCATCTTGAATTGTGTGTAAGGAGATCATGGCTGAAATGGTTATGACAGATTCCTATGATACGTAAAAGCTATTTCTAGAAGATTCAATGACAAGTGAAGACATGCAATGACATGTGGCAACTGATAAAGTTGAGTACTGTACACTCTTCCACAATCGTGGGGTAAAAATTTTTAGGGTTCCTATTTTCTCGGAGAATGGTAAAACCCTAATACGACTATCTTTGGAAGTTGCCCTAAAAAGGAAAGCGCATGATATAAGTATTTTTTAGGGTTGCAGACAGAGATAGAAAAAGAGTGTATTTTTGGTATGATCTGGTGCTATTGGATTTGTCTTTGAGTGCCGATTGTCTCCTAAAAGAACTTGCATTGCAAGTGTGTTGTAATCGTTGTGTTGAAGATAATACATTGTGCAGGTTTTGGAGTGCTGGGTTTTTTACCGAAAGGTTTTCCCCAGGGTAAATCATTGTGTCATTCTCTATTTTTTGTATGCATGGTATATGGCTACAATATCATTGTTAAAGTAGTTAACGAATCTAAAATTGTAAGGATTTAAAAGAATTTGCACAATACTTTCATTTAGAGATTAGTGTAGGAAGTTGTTTTTGCACCTGAGTTTCCTTACAGAACTAAGATTTGTGACTGTGCCACTTAGGTCACACTTGTAAAGGCATAAATGAAGATACCACCAACTAGTCAAGTTTAGTGAACAAGTAAAAGTAATGGTTATTGAACAGTTTTTTTAAATTGTCTAAAGTGGTCATGACGGTGCAAGATTAAATGAATCTGGACAAAAGTAAAAGTGCAGTACATTGTTTCAAGAGTTGAATAAGTCAATTTATTGGTAATTGTGTACAAATCAAATTATGAATTTAATGTCTTTTCTAAACGATAATATTGAAGAACTATTTCTCATTGGAGAAATCAACTTAATGATTTTTATGGACGATGCGGTGAGATTGTAATGTTTTGATGAGTTGTTTTGGAGGGAAACATAAACACTCATTAGGCTTATAATCAAAGGTAAAAAGGATATAAGATGATAGTTGTTTTTATAATGGAGATAAGAGAAAAAAGTGAAAAGTGTGAAGAACATTTGAAGTATTGTAGATATAAAACAACGATTGCAGAGAAGATTATAAAGAAGATTCAGAACAGAGTTCAGAGAAAGGACAAAGCATCAAAGGATCTGATTAGCATTCATAAGTGCATTTTACAAGTCAATTTCATTGTTGTATTCCTAACAGTTTCAGCAAGTTAAATCCCTTAACAAGGTAGTCTCTAACAATATTATATTTGTAAATCCCTTAATAGGGTGAACACTATAATATTGGGATTAAATCCTTTAAAAAGTTAGTCTGTAATAGGAATTTAGATATTTCTAACAAAGTATCAATCACTCCTAATAGGTGAATCACCTAGAAAGTGATATACTGTAAGCTCCTAACATAACACTCTTTTATACTGCAGTGAGAAGATTGTGGGTGTCATCCCCACCATGGTTTTTCTCTCTGACCAAGGGTTTCAATGATAAAAATATGGGTGTTTTGAGTGTGAATGTGTTGCTACTTTATGCATTGCATTTTTACTTTAAAGTTACAATTATATGCCTATTAGCGTGGAAGTTTTTTTTACTTACATTGAAATCTTTAAGGAAAAGTATAAACGTTTTATTAGTCCTGATTCGCAGCCCCTTCATAGTGCCTATTATTTCAAACAACCAATAGCCAATCCTTTTTTTAACTCTTCAAGGGTTGGTAATTGGCTCATTTATGCACTACTATTGGGACCTTTGTGTATCAATATTGGGACATTTGGCCACAAGTACTGACATTTTTGAGTGAATGGCTATTGGTGCATCTTTGAGTTGGTATTAGGTAGCACTTTGAAATGACCACTTTTTGACCCTTCGACGCTTGAGGATATATACAGAGAGTTTTATTAATACCTAGAAGCCAATAAATATTATTCAAGATTTCAACTCTCGCGTACAAATACAAATTTTTTTTATATCTAAATTTGACATATTATTTAGGCTCCACAAGTGCACGAAATTAGTTTGTGCAAGTACTCGTGCTCTTTCCCTAATAGAAAGTATATTTAAAATAGTTCTTTTCCTTTTCATTTTATTTTGTGCGTCTAATATTACATTTTTTTGGAAGAATGATGGTACTATTTACATTAATAAATTTTATAGATTGTGATATACTTTAAAATTTTAATGTCTTTCACTAAGATATATATTAAATGGTATTCACATAAAATAAATTTAGAAACCTATTTAGAAGACTAAGAATAAATAAATTTGATTATTTGCAGTATGTAACCAAAGTGTTGTAGTTTTAAAAGGACTTGATAAAAGTGAGAAAAATAAAATATTATCACTATATATCATTGAGTTCTTATTATTCTAGTCACCTAAAATTATTATTATTATTTAATTGAAATCAAACTAAAGTATACATAAAGAATTATAATAATTAAATCCATTATATCAGTATTACATCTCTAAGTATCCTAAATTAAAGATACAAACAAGTTAAGCTTTAGAAGTGCTTTAATATGTTTCTACTCTTTTTCTCCATACTATATAAGAAAAAGAAGTTGCATCTTAAAAAATTCTTGCAGAATAAAGATAAAAAAGTAAGAATGTTAAATATTTGGCTATATTTTTTAAGGGTATTTTGAGTCATGGAGAATCTTTGGACTCCCCCACAACTAATTGGAACCTCACAAAATGAAGTTTCTCCTATGTGTTGATATTTGGGTTTGTTGTTTAGTATTTAAATAGTTGCTTAATAGTTGACTTGTGTTCTTTATTTTTCTCAAAAGTATTTCTTTTTATTTACTGGTTGTTTAATATTTATTTTTTGGATTTTGGTTCTCTAGTTGAGGATTGGTTGTGAGGCCTATTTGACTCGCATTTTCCTCTTACTTTGTTTGTTTCTCGAGATGAGGGTCGTTTCTGCACATAATAATAATAAACATGTGTCAATATAGAACATGTCAACATGTGATGAACACTATGCATTAATGCTATTTGTGAGAAACACTAAGGCTTCTTAAGTTCAACAATGATCTTTGTAATCATTATTATTATTTTAACATGAGAAAATTTTGCAAGTCTTCAAGATTTTGAACATAGTTGTGACATTTTAACAATTAGATACACTAATCCATCCACTATCATTTGTAAAGTATTTCTTTAACATTGTTTCTTTCATTTTTTGTTCAAACACAAATTCTCAAAACTATTCTTCAATCCACAATGAGTACCAGGATGAAGATCCCAGGGTCATCCCAAAAAATTGTGTCCAACTTTTGGGCATGGAAATCATGTGAAGGAAAGAACCACATTCATGCTAACTATGTGGTGTGGGGGTGTTCGCACAATTCATGGGGGTCTTCATGCAAACCCCATGACTTGGGGGATCCCTCAAAAACCCCCTTCACACTAAGGCCCTACTCAAAGAATTTTTTATTGTAAATTTTGGACAACAACTATCATTTTTAATTTTCACGATTACTGTTTACTCGGGTCCAAGCGTTGGAGCAAACACCTTTGCTACCAGAGGCTGTCAAAAGTGTCATTTCAGAATTTTTGACCTCTTGTTGAGCTTCGTTCATACCAGGTGTACTAATTTCATCCCTTTTTATTTATTTATGATTATAACTTATATATTTTATTTATTTTTAGTTAGTTATCAATAATTCTTGATTTCAGTAATTTTTAAATAGCTTTATTCTAAAAACTTAGATATTTATTGGAAAATCTTAGAAAACATTATAAAAATTTAGAAAAATTGTTTGTTTTTAAACTATTTTTAGTTAGTTATCAGAACATTTAATTTTCAAAATTTAATAATTTTTTTTTATTTAAAAAATTAGAAATTTATTAGAAATTCTTAGAAAACTATTAGAAAACCTTAGGAAAATTTAGAAAATTATTAGAAAATGTTAAAAAAAATTAGCTAACTATTAGAAAAATTAGAAAACTATTAGAAAAATTTAGATAATGAGTAGAAAAATTTAGAAAAACTTAAAATTAATTTAGCTGGGTGTACCCCCCCCCCTCTCTCTCTCTCTCTCTCTCTCTCTCTCTCTCTCTCTCTCTCTCTCTCTCTCTCTCTCTCTCTCTCTCTCTCTCTCTCTCTCAATTCCCTTAAGATTCACCCTCTAGATCCCCTTCTTATTTCATTAACTTGCGATATCTCTCTCACTCACTCACTCAGTCCTTCTCCTTCTAATTTCCATAACTACATGAAACAAAAATTTACATAATTTAGAATTGTACACATATTTTATATTAATATTGGTTTATAGTTAATGACATGGTTTTATATAAAATTTGTTTCCATTTTACATGCACGTAATGTGTTTAATTAATTTTTAACATTTAACATGTTACCCCTAGATAGAACATGCTCATGATGACGCACCTTAGGGTGGTGCACATGCTAATGAGGCTCAAGTTCCCGAGTTGCTAGTATATTCTATTTTGCTGACACAAAGATGGGAAGATTAAGAGATGAGATTACTAGATATTATGATGGGGTGTATAGAGACACTTGTGCCACTATTATGATGAGTCTCAAGCACCTGACTGAGCACATGATACCTCACATTGTATTGACCTTGTAAATTATGTCTGAGATTTTTTTAGAGTTGAGAGAAGAGATCTGGGGTGATGTGTCCATGGAGATGGTCTAGATCTATGTCCTGAAGGAAATCATCAAACAAGAGGTCTTCTCACATTATGATGGGAAGACCAAGGTGAGGACTTACCAGGTCACATAGTGTGTAGATCCTAAGATAGCATCTAGGATCTATCCATGTTTTCTTGCATTCTATGGTCATTATCCTAATAACAACCATATCCCCTTGTATTTTGTACAATTGTTGTACACTGAGATTGTTAATCTCTAAGTTCTATTGATGATTAGTGACCAACACTTAGTCATTCACTTAGGCAGTTTTAGTTGGCTATCACTGTGGTCGAGAAACATTGCGGAGCAGTATTCAGGTTGCCTAGTTACATCATGCCGAGCCGAGTTGTATCATGCCAAGCCGAGTAGGATACAGAGATGTTAAGTGCCGAGCGACAGAGATGTTAAGTGCCGAGCAGAATAGTTTTTGTGTACATGTCTGGAATGATTCAAACTTCGAGGATAAGTGATCAGGCCGACTTGTATAAGATTTTTGGGCCGACTTATGTATGCATTTAATATTTTTCTATGGAGTTGGTTATGCATTTAATTTTTTATCCTATGCATGATCTATTGTAATCATTAATTGTAATACCTTTAAGGTATGGGTATTAGATCTTGATCGTTGATCTAGATCTCGCTATCATACTTGAACATATATCTAAGATTGCTTCTAAATACTATTTTGTGTGTGTAAGAAGAGAGCAGACGAAGTGTGTGGTGACTGCATTTTGAAGTGAAATACACAGAGGGTTATTTTGTTAAGAAGTAGAGATCAAGAAGAGTGATAGCATAGTGAATAGCAGAGTAAATATATATCAGATTGTGAGATCGTAGAAGGTACTAGAAAGAGGAGATCCATCATCAGCATCTGAGTGCATAATGAGGGATCAATACTTGAGACATTCTAATCATTCTATCAGGTGAAAATGTCTTAATAGAGTGGTTCTAGCAGACCTTTCTAAATCTCCTAATAGAGTGCTTACTTTATTGTAAGTTGAAATCCTTTCACAGGGCAGATTGTAATGATCTTTAGCTCTTAACCGGGCAGACCTTTAACAGGGTAGATTGCATTTTGTAATCAACTTTTATATCCCTAACAAGCACACTTTATTACTACAGTAGTGGAGAACTTTGTGGGTGTCATCCCCACCCCATTTTTACCTATTTGGGTTTCTGGGTTACCAATTTATTGTGTTATGAGTTATTTATTTCATTGTGTGGATGCTATTTTATATTACATTAGATTCATATATGTATGAATGTGGATCAATTTGTTTTAAGTGTTTAATTTTGAAGATCTGATTCACCGCCCCCTCTCAGTATCTTTCTTTCCCATTATTGTATTTCCAAAAATTGGTATCAGAGCTTAGTTCTCTAAAAGGTCATAATTAGCTTGAGAATACAGATCTTGAGATGGAGATCTACAAGATGGGTAAAGTCATTGAGAATCAAAAGATTGATATTCAGTTAGCACTACAACAACTTGAGACAACAAGACATGAATTAAAGAAGTCCTTGATAGGAAGGAAAGATTTGGCCAAACAAATGAATGAAACTCATTATCAGGAAGAGGACACCACAAATCTATTTCAGAATGGAGATTCTACTAAGAGCGATGCAACAATAATAGATCTACTGGAAAAGAAAAGTGCACTATGTGAAGAAGTCATAAACTTTAAAAAGGAACAAGAAGCCCAATAAATAAGAATGTGTGAAGTTGTTGAACAGAAAAAGAAAGCCAAAGATGACAAGGCTATGGCAGAAGAAGACAAAAGAATGATGACTATCAGACTTGATGAAAGAACACATGATGTCTTAACAATGACAGTCAATCAAGTTGACATGGCAAATCAATTACTACTTGTGAATCAGGAGATCAGTGGGAAAGACTTGGAGATTGTAAATCTTAGATCTGAGAATAGTCAGTTGAAAGATGAATTGAGATCTGAGAAAGAACTTAACAACAGAGTGAATGATCCCAATGTAGCTATGAGCTACTTTGAACAACTGGTGGAAGCGTCAAGAAGACCTAAAGATTCTTCTAGATTATGTCACACTGAACAACATACAACCACTGAAGAAGGAGAATCATCTAAGACAGGTGAAAGAAGGTATGCAAAGCCAAGAAACAACAAACATGTTTTCCACCACTGTGGGAAACCAGGTCATATAGAAAACATTTGCCGAAGCAAGAATGGTAAGTCCAATCCTAAAACTAACTTTAATGGTTATTGCTTTAACTATAATAAGTTTGGACATCAAGCACGTGAATGTAAGACAAAGCCAAGAAAAACACCTGGACTCAATGGTAATTGCTATAACTGTCACAAATATGGTCATAGAGCACAAGATTGCAGATCTAAAGGTAAACAACAATGGACATCAAAGGCACAAGAGAAATCACCAAGAAAATGCAATACTTACAAGTGGGAGTACAACACATGGCATAGTTGTCAT
This sequence comes from Thuja plicata, assembly GCA_018584345.1. Taxonomy (NCBI): domain Eukaryota; kingdom Viridiplantae; phylum Streptophyta; class Pinopsida; order Cupressales; family Cupressaceae; genus Thuja; species Thuja plicata. The sequence continues at coordinate 2,531,264 of MU223519.1, read as the reverse complement.
TACCATGGTGAGTATGGACATGTTCCAGAAAATTGCATAAGGACACATTTCAGAGGAAAGTCTAAAAGTTGGATGAATGGAAGCCTAGTTTGTCATAGTTGTCTGAAAAATGGTCATACAAGGAAAGATTGTAAGACTAGGGTACCTGCTCCTACTGTTGAGAAAATTAGAGCACAGATGAACCACACATGGGTTAAGAAGTTTGAACCATGCAACAGTGAAGCTAGTATAGCCGAGGTCACCCAATCTAATGGATCAGGTGATCACATCATCTCCAACTAAGTAAAAGAGGTATGTAAGGAACTGCATCTAAAATTATTATCTTACATCAGTTCCTAACATGAAATGTACCAAAGTCCATATTTGCATATGTTAAGATGCACCAGGACATATTTTGAAGAAAAATGTCGAGATGAGCCAATTGCACTATAGGTGTCAAGCACCAATCATGGACACTAATGCCGAGTTCTTTAGTGTGTGCCAAGTTTTGTTGGCCGAGTAAGTTTTGTGATGGCTGAGTTTAGTAAGCCAAGTGGGATGCAAGTTATGTTAGAAAGCCGAGGAAAGCTGGTTTTCACTAACTCAACGGGCAGAACATTCATTTCTTACCTACCTTGACCTTTCAAAGTCTATAAAGGATGAATAGTTGATACTTTATTTTTACCTTGCAATTTTTACTGTTTACAGAGCGATTGGAGTAAATTTGTAGAATTGATCTTAATGAAGTTAGCATCGAAGATTTTGTCAGCGTGTCATCAAAAATCCTAAGGTGAACAGTGTGAAGCACTACTTGCCGAGGTACTTTGTTCTTCATCTTTCAAACCCTAATTTCAAGATTATGGCTGCAAGCTCTTCCACACCAGCTAAAAGTATGGAGGGAGAACAAGAGCAAATTCAGTTAGTATGGAGTGATGAATGTGCACCTCTCAACTTTTGACCCATTCCTGAAAGTGCAATTCAGAATGATTTGACCGGAGCCCTCTCATCCATTCTACTCAAGGTACTTATGATCCATGATGTTCGATCATGTTACATGGATAAGATTAGTGAAGTAGGTGATAGTGAATTGAGGAAATCCTACATCAAATTGTGTGTCGATGGAGTTCTGAAGGGAGAATTCAAACATTTAGCCGAAAAAGGGTTAACTCGTGCCCTAGATTTTGCACAAGGTTTCAAAGATGAATGGATTAAGGTTATTCTTAGCCGAGTTCATGATATGTGTATGTGGTTGGATAATGGACCAGTCAAGATTACTAAAAACATGATTCATCGAGTGATTGGATATCCTGTAGTTAATAGGAAATAGACAATGAGGGATAACAACAAAGAGGAAATTACACTGAACACTGGAGCCATATGGAACAATAGAGGTATGACTATCTCTACAATTAAAGACCTAGAACTTGATTTTGGAGTAAGAGTAATAGGACATAAGTTCTATCAGTCAAGTAGATTGGATAGTGTTCCTTGTACAACCATTGACCAGGCATGGAAAATTGTTAAGAAGAATCATACATATGATCTTGTCAAGCTACAACAAACACAATTAGCCGAGAACCTAGCATCATGTAAGGCTAAGAGCTCATATCTCCTACTTATCAACCTAGCATCAATCAGAAAGGCTAAGAGCTCATCATGTAAGTTTGGTTCATTACTAGTCTGTATGTTTTTCTACATTCAGGATACATTTCCTACATTGGGAAATATTGTTTGGAAAAAGGATAGACCCATTACAGTCCAGATTAGTGAATGTATTGAGAAACTAGGAAGTAATTTCAATAGTATTATGGGGAGCTATTTTGTAGAATTCAAGAAGAGAATGAGATTAAGAACTAGGATTCCTAGATCACTAGTGGAGAAGCACTATGAAGAAATTTGTTTTCTAGTTGATACAGATAACACATATATCCAGGCTGTGACACCCAGGGTAACATGTTTAGAACCATTTCCCTATGAAATTAAAATTGATGAAGCATTAGCTGCCATCATTGCACTCCTAGCCAAGGCAATTGATACTATAGTAGAAAGGTTTGGAAATTTTGATGAAGCCAAAGTAAAAATTTCAAGAAGTTTAACAGAGGGAGCCATGGAGAGGAAAAGAAAGAAGATTGTGAAAAATCTAAAGAAAATGGTTGGTTTAGGTAGTGATGAAGAACCTAAGGATGCACCTTTAGGCCTGACAACTAGACAAGGTGAGGATATGTCTACAGAAGAGGAAGTGAGTGCATCTAAGGAGATCACTAAGAAAGCTAAGGGTAAAAAACCATCAATTGTCATAGTAACCAAGCCAAGTAAAGCTAAACCTAAGGTTACACCTCCTGCAACTAATCTTCTGAGGAATAGAGCATCTACTATTACTTCTCTAGTAGAAGTACAAACAAAAGTGTATGGAAAGAAGAAGGTTGGAGAAAGCAGCTCTGGAAAGGAAGCTAAAATTGCTCCTAAGGCTGAGTTGAGTAAGCCAGCAAAGAGACCTAGAAGGAAACTACAATTGGGGATAGATAGTGATGATGAAAAGACTGAAATTGATGAACCCAACAACATACCTACAACACAATTCAAGAAACCAACTAGTATTGATGAGGTATGTGACACTTTGAGAAACTCAGCAGGGTTAGCTACTTTCAAGTTCATTAAGTATGAGAAATTGAATATTGTGGATAAGCACAAAGTTCAGGAAGCACTCTTGGATATGATGAGTACTTTCAAGTTAACTCCTACAAAGATAGGAAACCATGTGCCGAATGAACTATATGATTTTTTGTCAAGCAAATGGGAATTTGCACTTACCATAGAGAGACAGATTAGGGAAGGAACTTTAGCTAAGGTAATACTTGAGTTGAATTCAAAACAAAGAGCCAAATTCATTGAAGAATATAAGAGTAGGTTTGTTCCTAAGCTTAGAGGTTATGTTGTTATGAAAAATGATATTGAAGGTTTAGTAAAACATAGTACAAGGATTTGGAAGGAAATCTTTTGATTGGCAGTTCCAAAAGATAAGAAATCTGGTGAGGGAACATCTGAGCAAAAGACAAAAGAAGTTGAAGTGGAGACTACCCCTGAGCCATAGATGACTCAAGGTCAGATTGCTACAGAACTGGACAAGACCAAAGATGCATTAGACTCAACAAATTCTTTTGATTTGACTGCAGACAGTCCGATGGATTTCATAGTTGATGATCCCAGCAATTTGAATGTTGAGGAACAAGATATGCTGAGTGGTACAAACACTAATTTGCCTATTAAGGCAACTGATACTGAAGAAGGAAAGACCACAACATCTGAAGAGAAAACTGATGAGATAATTGAAGTGATCAATGATCAGATAAGTGAAGAGAAACAACAAACAAATGTACAAGAGGTAACTTCACAAAATCCACCTATTTTAGAGGTTGTCAAAACAATTTTAGATAGTGGAGTAGTGATAAAGGATACTATTGATAAGCCTAAGGAATAAGAGGCAGTGCAAGTGTTGGTTGATCTACCACACTCTGCATCATCCACTCCTACGGGTCCTAAAATTGGAGGTATGCCTAATCCACAGACAATACTGACAGAATTGAAAGAGGCAATGGAGATTGACACTATCACAGGAAAAGGTATTATGCAGCCGAGCATAAGTTCACCAGAGTTGAAGAGAAAGAAAGTTTTGAAGAAGAAGTCTCAAATTCTAGATTTCACATTAGATGAGGTTATTGTGACTCCACAATGGGATCCCAATGAATTGTCTTTTGAACAAATAGGGTATCTTCAAGAATTGCTTAAGAGAAAGAAGAGACAGGAAGAGATGAAAATAGAATAGAAGCAAAAGCAGGTGTTGCATGACATCAAGGATATATTTGCAAAGACTTTTGACTTAGAGGATGAAATGCCTCAAGCTCCAATTATTGATTAGTTAGTTAACATTGTACAGAAGGTAACTGATGATGATATTAATAGCAATGAAAAACTTCTACAATGGTCCGAGAGGAGATTTGAGAGCAAATTTATGGAGAAAATATCAGAAGAGATTGCAACAAAACAGGTTGAGCTTTCTACTCTTGTAGAAATTTTGGAGAAAGTTACAGCAAATGTTTATTCTTTGTATAGGAAACTATGTGATGTTGAATTCTTCACAAAGGATAATCTACAGCTTGTTGAGAAGCTACAGTTAGATTTGAGTTCCACTGGCACTACTTTGGGTAAGGATACTACTTCTAGTTCTTTACATCTTACTAAGTTGATCAACACACAACGGAGAATAGACGAGCTTATGGCTGAAGATGGTCAAATTAGGGCCAAATTGATAACTATTCATACAAGCTTGTTGCCTCACTTGGAGGTAATACAGAAGGAACTTTCAATTGCAAAGGAGTTATCACAGAGAAATGCAAATCTCTCAACTGCAAAAAGTTTAGTGAGTCTAGCTTCTGAGATAGAAATAAAATTGGAAGTTATGAAGATTGCTAAAGAAAGTTGGGATACTACATTTGAATCCACCCTGCAGCTTCATAAACAATTTTTGGATAAGTACAACTTAACCCCACCAACAATCAGTGAAAAAAATAAGGGGGAAGTTGGTAAGGAAGGTAATAAGGAAGTTGGAAAGGATATTGTATGATACATCAGTATAGAACAGGTACACTTGTATATATTTTTTTGAAGGCATGTAAACTTTTTGTATGAATAATTCTGAGTATATTCCTAGGGGGAGTACTTAGTATACTTAGGCAACATTTTTGATGAAGTGAACATAAGTAATGATAAGTGTGTTTTTTCCACTAATATTAAAGGGGGAGATTGTTAATCTCTAAGTTCTATTGATGATTAGTGACCAACACTTAGTCATTCACTTAGGCAGTTTTAGTTGGCTATCATTGTGGCCGAGCTAAAACTATGCAAGGCCAAACAACATTGCCAAGCAGTATTCAGGTTGCCTAGTTACATCATGCCAAGCCGAGTTGTATCATGCCGAGCCGAGTAAGATACAGAGATGTTAAGTGCCAAGCGACAGAGATGTGAAGTGCCGAGCAGAATAGTTTTTGTGTACATGTCTGGAATGATTCAAACTTTGAGGATAAGTGATTAGGCTGACTTGTATAAGATTTTTGGGCCGACTTATGTATGCATTTAATATTTTTCTACGGATTTGGTTATGCATTTAATTGTTTTATCCTATGCATAATCTATTGTAATCATTAATTGTAATACCTTTAAGGTATGGGTATTAGATCTTGATCGTTGATCTAGATCTTGCTATCAGACTTTAACAGATATATAATATTGTTTCTAAATCCTATTTTGTGTGTGTAAGAAGCGAGAAGACAAAGTGTGTGGTGATTGCATTTTGAAGTGAAATGCACAGAGGGTTATTTTTTTAAGAAGCAAAGATCAAGCAGAGTGACAGCACAGTGATTAGCAGAGTTAAGATATATCAGATTGTGAGATCATAGAAGGTACTGGAAAGAGGAGATCTGTCATCAACATCTAAGTGCATAATGAAGGATCAATACTTGAGACATTCTAATCATTGTATCAGGTGAAAATCTCTTAACAGAGTGGTTCTAGCAGACCTTTCTAAATCTCCTAACAGAGTGCTTACTTTATTGTA
>MU223519.1:2509180-2525569 GCA_018584345.1 Thuja plicata | reverse complement strand
GTGGGTGTCATCCCCACCCCAGTTTTACCTATTTGGGTTTCTGGGTTACCAAGTTCTTGTGTTATGAGTTATTTATTTCATTGTGTGGATGCTATTTTATATTACATTAGATTCATATATGTATGAATGTGGATCAGTTTATTTTAAGTGTTTAATTTTGAAGATCTGATTCACCCCCCCTCTCAGCATCTTGCTTTCCCATTATTGTATTTCCAACAGAGATCCCTTTGGGCCTAAGGGTTAACTATCTAGATCTTCCTCCATTTTGGTCAGATACATGATAGAGTTGTTGATCGTGATCAGTAACATAGGTTTGATCAACCTACACCTACTTATAGATAATTGGTTAGTGAGAGGTCTTTGACAATGGTACCATCGATGGCTTCTATAATTGAAAAAGTTATCATTGCTTTCCAGAGGAAAGTAAATGATAGGATAAGTCAGATTGCATATGCAACCACCAACATTACATTGTATACACTGTGCAGATACATTTTGACTAGACCCTGACACGTATTGAGGTGTTGGCCCTCCCTCCCCAGATGATTTATGAGCTCTTTCAAGATCTTAGAGTCACATGGAGATGGTAGTTTATTTTCTTGAGGACCTGTTGTAGTCATATTCATTTATTGGAGAGACCTAGAGGATACTGATATAGTCTATTAGAGATATCATTAGAGTCTTGTAGGGCCCTATAGTTCTAATATCCTAGAAAACACCCTTGATTCATACATGAAAAAGTTCACATCACTTTGCATAGCATGACCCACCCATAGATCACTCCACAGCTGTAGAGAGGGAGATACAAGTCGGTGATGTATGTATCACATCTAAGGGCCTAGAGGGATTGAGGAGAAACATCAAGGGTTAGATTAGGTGGACACCAATGCAATTGGATCATTTAAGGATACTCTTTTTCATCCTTATGACTCTACACCACTTCCCTCTCAGATACACACCCCCTACACTCCTCATTGTTATAAAGGGTTGGGAGTGGAGATGGTGAACGTGATGCAACTCTCACGGAAAATATGATGGTAGCTGATGATCCTCCTTCTCCTGAGATACAAGTATTAAATTTGATATTTTTTAACATCAATGTACACTAATTCAACTTTTGGTTTATATTGTGTACACATAGTTCAATTATTTTCAATCACCTTAACTGATGCCCGTATGTATATTATTTTGTAGGCAAAATTAGTCAAGCACATTACCTCCAACATAGGGTCAAAGCGTGTGCGTAGGAGAGATTCAGTGGACATGACACCTTCTAGTAATGCGGTGAGTTTTAAATACTTATAAAAATATTTATACATGTATGTGTAAATTTATATGTTTTAAATACTTTACATGATTATATATTTATATATAACGAGTTTTTCTACTAAATTTGTAGGGTTTAGTTGTTGTTGCACATCCATCAGATGCTCAAGACACTCAATCAAAGGGTCACTTTGTCTACATGTGTCCTAACGAGTCCATAGTTGAGGATGTTGCATCTTTTATGGTACTAGACTTATACATTTTATTATTATATGTTTGACATTTGTGTTTATGATTTGACATATATTTTTATGTGTTGATTATGATTTGACATATATAGATTTATGATTTGTTTATAATTTGACATATATAGACTAACATATATAGCTTTATATACTCTGGGTCCCTGTACAGATGGTTTATGTATCTATGTTTAACATCTAGATACATGCTTAAATCTATACATTTTGTTTATATTTGATTAGATACTTATTTAAATGTGTTTATCTATATATATTTTACACATATATTTATTTGGGTATATGATGTTTAAATATAATGTTTTACACGTGTTTATTATAAGATCAAGAAATACACATGTTTATGATGTTTGAGAGTCATTAGTACATAAATTAATGATGTTTTACATGTGTAAATGCATACAAACATGCATACATTCTATGTGTATTAGTGATATTTTACATGTGTTTATCTTGATAATCTGCATCTCCTTAAGGTCATTTAAGAAAAAATTAATCTTCTCTAATTGATTAACATGCTTTGATTCAGATGTTTAAATATCAAAAAACAACTAGTCAATAAATGAAATAAATTCATAAATAATTTATATCAAATAATTCATCCCCTTAAGTCATCATTACCTAAATGATGTACACCCCCTTAAGGTCATTTAAGACAAAAATAATCTTCCCTAATTGATTAGCATGCTTTGATTCATATGTTGAAATATCAATACCTCAATTAGTCAATAAATGAAATACTTTATATCAAATAATACATCCCCTCAAGTCATCAAAATAAAAATAATACATCCCCTTAAGTCATGATTACCAAAATAATGTACATCCCCTAAAGGTTATTTAAGAAAAATAAATCTTCCCTAATTGATTAACATGCTTTGTTTCACATGTTGCAATATCAATACATCAATTAGTTAATGAATGAAATACTTTATATCAAATAATAAATCCCCTTAAGTCATCAAAACATAAATAATGCGTCCCCTTAAGTCATCATTACCTATATAATATATATCCCCTTAAGGTCATTTAAGCAAAAAATAATCTTCCCTAATTGATTAACATGGTTTGATTCACATGTTTAAATGTCAATACATCAAATAGTCAATAAATAATATACTTTATATCAATTAGTACATCCCCTTAAGTCATCAAAACATAAAGGATACATCCCCTTAAGGCATGTACACTTAAACACAACAATTTAATACATCCCTTTAAGACATGTACACCTAAATACATCAATTTAAAGATATCGCCAAAGTATAATCCATCATAAAGATATCACCAGAGTAAAATCCATCGTAATCAAGTCCTAAAATATGAAAAATGTATGTAATATTATTCAGACCACCTCAAGTAGTTTATCCCACTCTTGGAGAACATATAATATTCCCTTGTGATCCTCACTATCTAGTCTCCACTTACGATATCCGCATTGAGCTTCAACTGGGTGTAGACAAAGGGAGGTAGCAAAGCTACTAGGTGGCTATATTAATACACCTTATTGTCAGGTTGATAATCAACAAAGTGAATCCCATGTTGGAATATTTTGATTTTCTCAAAATATGTTCCCCCTAAAACAACTGAACATTCACTACAAATTTTAACAACATTCAATATTTTAAAGTTGTTAAAATTGACACACAAACACACACACATGCTCACACACACGCACATGCATACATATATACACATACATATACATATATATATACATATATATATATATATATATATATATATATATATATATATATATATATATATACACACACACACATATATATATATGTATATATATATATGTATATATATACATACATACATACATGCATACATACACACATAAATATACACATAAACACACCCACACACACACATATTCAAATAAATTCAATATCTAAAGCCTGAAAATTAGTTGGAAACAACATTCCATTGCTTTCTTCAGGTTCAATCAAATTCATGCTCTCTGCGGTGAAATGCAATAAATAGTATTTAACACCTCCCACATTTCCAAACTTATTAATCACTACAAAGATGTCTCCTACACAACAAATGAATACAGGAAAAAAATTAGAAAATTAGTATGAAGATATTAACAATTATATTATAGTAAATTAGTGAAGATTTTAAAAAATCATATCACTGTAAAGTATTTTTCATATTGTATAGTCAGAAAATGGAAGCACTTCCATTTTGGACTGGTTTAGCCCTCTGATTAAGTGGTTTGGGGTCATTTCAAGCACCTTGAAAGGGTTTTTGACTTGGATCTGGATTATCCCCCTGTTCTACCCCCTTTTCCACTTCTCTCTGGCCTATTTCTGGCACCTTGATCTACATATTTGAGTTTCTTGATCTCAGGGTCAAGGTCAACCTCAACCCTGACCTAGGTCAACGTTGATCTCGACCTTGGCCTAGATCAGAGTCAACCTCGACCCTGACCCAGGGTCCAATTTTCAAGTTTTCACGGTTTTCGGATGTCGGGCTTCAGAAAGATTTAATTCTTGCTTCTGGGTCGACTGTTTCGGTCTTCGAGGCAACGAATCTTGAAATTATATTTAATACAGGTCCACTTCTAGGGGTATAGGTATAATGGGAATTTAATTCTCCTATGTAGCCCTCTATAGAAGATTGTGCCCTAGATTCGTATAGAAGGAAGCCTTCTCCTCTCATTTAAAAAAAAAGAAGAATCTAAGACTCTAAGACTTGAAGAACAAAGGTGAAAGACAAGATAAGAAGAAAGAATTGAAGAAAGAAAATAACCCATTCAAGCATTCAAGCACCTTCAAGCATTCAATTCATCAAGGAGATCCATTGGTAGCCATTGAAGGATTCAAGCTCTATGAAGCCCTCTTGTTGAAGATTTATCCATGCACATCCATGCAAACCTCTTCCTATTCCAAGATCCATTCAAGATTGGTGTTGAAGATCTAAAATAAATTGATTTGAGACATCTTACATCCTAAATTCTACATTCTAAATTTATTTGGAGCATACATACTTGTGGATCCAAGGATTTGAATCCTCCACAAGGGTTTCTACACAAGCAAGGTGAATTGGTTTATTTGCTTTTTTTATTTATGCAATTTCAATTATACTTTAAGGTTAATTCCAAAACCATGGTTTGACCAAGGTAAAACCCTCCCCCCAACAAACAAAACTATTTTTCTTGCAGGTACATGTACATGATAGCGAATTTAAGAGCAGATTTGGATACCCTTTTTGGCCAACTTTCGGGATCCGTGAATAGAATTTCCGTCGAAGCGGTGTAGGTTGAGGTCAACATTTTGGGGTACAATTGTGCCCCCGTAAAGAGGTCAAGGTCAACCTAACTCAGAAAATAAAAATGTTTCTGGGTTTTGTCTGTCTCTGCGTTTCTATTCCAGATCTAGTTGCAGAATTTCCAAAACTCAACATAGACATCAGGAAACAGGATTTTCCAGATTTGCTATATTTTGAGGTTAGTACTTGTCTTCAATTCATTTTAATTGAGGTTTTAATCAATTCAAATCTATTATATACTCTTCATCCATTATTCGAGATTGTAAGGCTTTCTTCTTTCTTTTTATTTATGATCGATAGATGCATTTGTGCATTAACCATTTTCTTATGGTTGATCAAAGTGGATCTTTCCTTTGTGAAATTTGGGGCTAGAAAAAGAATCTTATCTTCCCCCAAAAAATTACATCCATTACACATTTACATATATTCCACACATCAATTTTTCTTATTTTACATTTTGGTGAAGCCCGCGATAGACAACTCTTTCTTTTTAGTGTTAGATTTACATGTTATGTTAGATCTTGCATGCATATTAGATTAGCCTTCTTTTATGTTCTTGCATTTACATTTTCTTATTTTAGTTGATTTACATTACTACCTCTAGTCCTACCTATAATATCCCGATTAGAAGAAGTCGTAGACTTATGGGTTCCTTTGATCTCGAGTCATCCTCTCTTTTCGTTAGGATCCCGAATGATAATTTGATCACTCATGATTCCAATCCTTCTATGGAGCATAACTCTTTTCACTCATCTCATGACGAGGATGATTCTTTAAGAGTTCCTCCTGAACAAGTCCAAAAACTGTCACCTGAACTTGATAAAATGGGAAATTGGCTTATTCAAAAAAACCATAATCAAGATTCTATCCAAGATATAGAGTCTCTTAAAAAATTTCTTTGTGATAGTTATCAAGGTGTTAATCTCTTGCGTGGTATTACTCATCTTGTGCATTTAAATGTTAAACCTTTAGCTCAAGAAGCTCAAGATTTAGGATTTACTCCTCCTGTCACTAGTGTGGAACCTTCTTATGTTCCTTTACCTAGCAATCCTACTTACACTCCTCCTTTAGTGACTACATCTCTTACATTCTCCAATCATGTAGCTTCAAATCTTCCAGTTCCATCTCTTCATGTGAGTGTTCCATAGGTGTCTCTACCTACCTCACAACCTCCTTACCATAGTGTTCCTTTTACCTATTCCAATCCTCTTGCAACTGTGGCTCCAAGTGTTCCACTAGTTGTGTCTTCTATTCCTGCTGCTTCCTAAAATTTTCCTAGTGTTCCTAATGTTTCTATTCCTCCTATTTCTTCTAATGATTCCACCATCATTAGTCTGGCTCAAACTATGTCCTCTTTACAACAACTTGTGTCTTTAACTCAATCCAAGTTTAGTATTCATACATGTGACATGGATAGTCCTTTATCCCTAGACATTATTCGCGCTCCTATCCCTCAACAATCCGATATGCCTCATCTTGAGAATTCAAATGGTAAGGGAGATCCTAACACTCATGTTAAAACATTTCAAATCCTTTTTAGTGACTACACTCATGACCATAGGATTTTAGCCAAGTTGTTTCCTAGAACCTTTCATGATAAGGCCTTGCAATGGTATTGTTCCTTGCCTCCTTATTCTATTGATTCTTTTCCAAAATTTGCTAATACCTGTATTCAATAGTTCCAAAATAATATTTGTCTGCAAGTGTCCTTAACTGACTTGATACATTATAAATAGAATACTAAAGAGAATTTGACTAAATTTATTGGTATATTTAAGTATTTGTATGCTTAGATTTCTTATCTTGTTCCTGATATTGATATTCAACATATGTTTATTTCAAATTTGCAAAAGGATATTAGAGATAAGATTCTGCTTACTGAATTTACCTCTTTTCAACAACTTTGTGCAGCGCTTTATCATTATCAATTACAAGTGATTCAGTTTGAGAGAAACACTCCAATGTCTCCTGTTCCAGTTGATAAGAGTGATGTTGTTCCTAATCCCAACAATTTTCAGAAGCCTAACAACTATGTCAAAATCAATAAACAATAAAATGCAGTTGCTGATCAAGTTGTTGTTGCATCCCATAATGCCACTTCTGCATGCATTGCTTTTCATTTAAATCGTACATTTACTCCTCTTTCTGAATCTTTACTTTCTATTATGAGTAAATTTTTGATTGCTAATTTATGATTAATTTGCCTCCTATTCAATCTCTTCTTCCTACTATGATGGCATCAAAATCCTTTGGTCCCAAAGCCTTTTGTCAATACCATCGTCAGAATGGCCATGATACTAAGAAGTGTTATTCTCTAAAACATAAGGTTCAAGATTTAATTGATTCTAATGCTTTATTTGTTGATAATTTTGATGGTAGTGGGAAAAAATTTGTCTCTCCTCCTAATCAAAACCTCCAAATCTATAGGAATCCTTTTCCTACACACGATACTAATACCATTATTCAACCATCTTCTTTGGATGTTGTTTATGATTCAAAGATGGATGATCTCAATCATATTGTTAACCATGTGGAGCATGTTGTTTTTTCTCAACCTGTCTCTCCACCCCAGGCTCAATCTCAACCTCCTATTCAAGTTCCTCCTTCTCAACCTCACCTTCAAGTTCCACCTCAACCTAAATTGAAACCTCAATCTAAACCTTCAAAACAACTTAAGGATAAAAGTGTAGGAAATGAGATAAGTAATTGAGAGGGGAGGGGTGAATCAGTTACTTGAAAACAAATCCTTTGTCCCTTAGATGTCTTAAATACTTTAATACTATTACTCAGTCAATTATGATATTCTTTTGTAACTCGGGTGTCAAAGCAATCTTTATAATATCCAATGCAATTATACTTTAATGATTAAGTGCAGAAACATAAAGCATGAAACAAATAACATATACATAGGTGACACCATGATTTAATGTGGAAACCCAATATAGAAAAAACCACCAATGTAACTAGTTACTATTTTTCACTCTTATGATGTGAGCCCTATTAGGAGCCAACCCTGTTAAAGGTTACAATAACACACTGTTAGGTGTGACCCTGTTAAAGGATTTAATCACCCTATGAGGAGTGGCCTTGTTAGAGGTCTTCAACACTTCAACATAGAAATTCTATCTTGTGAGAGGATTTACAAAAACACTGTTAAGTCTACTCTGTTAAGAGATTTGAGATCACAGCTACAATTGTTAGAGAGTAATAATGAATTGACCTGTATGTGTAAGCAACTGTCTTTGTTGATTCAGATCTCTGTTCTGATTATGACTGGATCCTTGCTGATTAGATGTTCTATTGCAGCTCTAAGTGATCTGTACTCAATCATAATATTATCTAATTTTGCCTTCACTCTTCATGTCACAAAATTCCACACTTCTGCTTGTCTTCAACTTTTTACACACACTCTCTCATTCAATCCAAACTTGACCTTTCATATATATGATAAGCCATGTCAAGTCGGCTTGAATATACTTCTAAATAATAAATCACAATTCACTTGGTCTCATATAATCAATCAATTATAGAATATAAATCACTGTTAGTCGGTTGGCACTGAATGCCTGACCATGACTGAAATGCCTCAGTGACTCGGTCAACATTGAACTTCTTCAATACCCAATTGAACTCGTTCAAAACTAAAACAACTCATTCTATTCACCAACTGTGCTCGGTCTGAATGTAGACATTTGTGTAACATCACTACATAAGTGTATATACATGTGTAACATCAATGACAATACACAATTGAATAATTGTCTTCAACAATCTCCCTCTTTGGCATTGATGGAAACACAACATGTCATAATACAAAGAAATGTAGAGTAACAAAAAACTTTCTTTAATGTCTTTAGCTTCATCCTGATTCTTATCCAAAAACTCCCTCTGACATCAAAATCTCCCTCTTACTGTATTATTCTTATGTATTATAGAAAACTCTCCCTCTTTGACAACAGATGCTAAAGACTCCATCTCCACAAATACTAAATACCAATAGTCAATACTATTTCACTTTGTAATTGTAATGTACCTGAATGTACTAATTCATCTACAATGTGCTCTAATGTACCTGCATTAACGGATAGATCTTCATTGTCACTCGGGTTGATGCATCACTAAACTATATTTTAGTGAGCTTCAATTAGGGGAAGCACCCATAGATTTCCTCTAAGATACAAGAATGCATGCTTAGGTAAAGGTTTGGTGAATATGTCTACAAATTGTTCTTTGGTATTCACATATTCGAACCTTCTTTATTCTGTACCAATTCCCTCAAAAAATGATACTTTATTGCTATATGGTTGGTTTTGGTGTGCATCACAGGATTCTTTGAAATTTTAATGACACTGGTATTGTCACAGTAGATAATAAATGGTTCTTTTACTTCTTCCTTCATTATTTACAACAACTGCTTGATCCATATATGTTTGAACAGTTCACTGCTACAGCAACATATTCTTCCTTTGTTGTACACTAAGACATACAATTCTGTTTCTTACTATTTCAAGACACTAACCTCTTTCCAAGAAATAAAGCTCCACCACTGGGGCTTTTCTTGTCATCGACACTTCCATCCCAATCAACATCAGTGAATGCCTTTAAATCAAAGTTTCCACCTTTCTTATACCATAAACCATAGTCTTCAGCACCCTTCAGATATCTCAGAATTCTTTTGATTGCCATTAGGTGATTGTCTTTGGGATTAGCTAAAAATCTTGCAACAATACCAACTTCCAATGCAATATCAGGTCTGGTGTGAACAACATATTGTAATTTTCCAATCATGGATCTATAGTTGGTCTGATCTACCTCTTTTGAATCATCATCCTTAGACAATTTCTGTCCAATACACATGGGTGTTCCAACAAGTTTGGAATCTTCTATACCAAATCTCTTAAGTGCCTCCTTGATATATTTTGATTGAGTAATGTAGATACCATCCTTCATTTGATGTACTTGTAATCCAACAAAGAATTTGATCTCACCAAACATAGACATATCAAATTATTTGCTCATAGCCACAGAGAATGCTTTGCATAAGTCATCATAACCAGTGAATAATATGTCATGAACAAATATCTTTGCTAACAGTATTTTGTTTTGTGGTCCTTCTTTGATGTACATGCTACTGTTATCATTGGTTCTCTAAAATCCAATACTTACTAGATAGCTATGTAGTCTTGCATACCAGGCTCTGGGCACTTGCTTCAGTCCATACAATGCTTCGGGCAGCTTGCAAACCATATTCCTACTGCTAGGATAAAAAAATCCTCTAGGTTGTTCAATGTAGACTTCTTCTTCTTCTATGATTTCATTCAGAAATGTAGATTTCACATCCATTTGATATACTTTGTATCCTTTATGTGCAGCTTATTCCAGAAGATTTCTAACTCCTTCAAGTCTTGCAACATGAGCAAAAGTTTCTCCATAATGAATACCCTCTTCTTGAGCATATCCTTTACAAACTAGTCTGGCCTTGTTTCTAGGAACTTTACCATTTTCATTCATCTTATTTCTAAAAACCCACTTGGTTCCAATCACATTCTTGTCCTTTGGCCTAGGAACAAGAGTCCAAGTTTTGTTCTTCTCAATCTACTCAATTTATTCATTCATTGCCTCTATCCAACTTTCATCATTCAATGCATCTTTAACATCTCTAGGTTCAATTTCACTTAGCAAACATGTACCTTTGAGTTTGTTCCTTGTCATTACACCTTTTTTCTGATTTAAAATTATTTTCTTAGGTGCATGATGCCTTCTAACATATTTTGAAAGTACTGGATCTTTCAGTCTAGATTATGGACTTGATCTACTAGGTCTGTCATTCTCAAACATTCTTTCCTATTCTTCTGTCTGATGCTCAGGTTCCACTGTCTGTGACTCGGGTTCCTCTGTCTGTGACTCAGGTTCCTTTGTCTGAGAGTTGGTTCCCTCTGTCTGTGACTCGGTCTCATCTACCAGCAGCTCAGGTTGCACAGTTTACAACTCGGGTTGCACAGTTTGTGCTAGTATATTTAGTGGTCGATAGTTCTGTTATCCAATCACCATTGCTCGAGTCATAAGTATAGTATCAGGTTCATGATACAAAAATTTCATACAGTCTTTAGGCTCTTTACTGCTCTTTTCTTCACATTTTTATGCAAACTCATCAATCTTGACATGTACACTTTCTATGACTTTATGAGTAGTAAGATTCAGAAATTTGTAAGCTTTGCTTTTACATGAGTAACCTAGGAATATTCCTTCATCACTTTTTGCATCTAGTTTTCCATTTATTTCTTCCTTCAAGATGTAGCATCTACTTCCAAATACTTTGAAATAATGAAAATTAGGTTTATAGCCATACCATAATTCAAAAGGTGTATGGTTACTACCTTTCTTCAGTTGAACTTGGTTCAAGGTGAACACTGTAGTGCTGATGGCCTCCTTATAGTATTTGGAAACAACATTCTTTTCAATCATTAGGGTTCTAGCACAATCCATAATGGATCTATTTCTTCTTTCTACTATTCCATTTTTCTGTGGTGTACCAGGGGAAGATACCTATCTTTTGATTCCTTTGTCATTACAAAATTCATTGAACTCATTAGAAATGAATTCTCCTCCTCTATCAGATCTTAGGCATTTTAGTTTCTTTCCTGTTTCCTTTTCAACTCTTGCAAGATACCATTTGAATTTCTGAAAAGCTTCTAATTTCTCTTTGAGAAATATGACAGTCATCATTCTAGAATGATCATCAACAAATAGAATAAAATACTTCTCTCTAGTATAGCTTGTTGTTCCAATTGGTCCACATAGGTCAGTATGTACCAATTCCAAGACTTCATCAGTATTGTAATTCTTGCTTTTGAAACTTGTCTTGCTCATTTTTCTAATTTGACATTGTTTGCATATTGCTAACTTGGGTTTCTTCAAAATAGGAATACCTCTGACTCTCTTGTTCTTGCTTATGTTTACCATATTATCAAAATTTACATGACACGACCTTTTATTTCATAACCAACTTTCTTCTACTTGTGCAATAAAGCATGAACCTTCAGTGAGATCAAGATAGAATAGATTACCTTTTGTTTGCTTGCCAGTTATGAGTAGGTTCCCTTTACCATCCACAAGCTTGGCCTTACCAATCATGAATTCTACCTTGAAGCCAATGTTGTTCAGCTATCCTACACTGATTAGATTTATCCTCAATCCTTCAACCCAATAAGCATTATAAAATTTGATTCTTCTGTCAGAATAATTCAACCTTTTCCTCTTACAAGGCAAGGTTCATCATTCCCAAAACTAACACTCCCACCATCATAGTGTTCAAGATGTTCAAATTTTTTCTTATCACTAGTCATGTGATTAGAGCAACCACTATCAATTATCCATGTGTCATTTTTACTGATGTGTGAGAAAAGTGTTGTCTTTTCATCATCTTAATCTGACTCATCCTTAATAGCAATATAAACCATTTCATCTTCTTCTTCATTACTGTCAGAATCTTTAGCAATATAACAAGACTTCTTACCTCTATCATTGTAGCTTTTGTAGTTCTTGAAATATTTCTTGTTTTTGAATTTGTTGAAATTTTTCTCATCTTTGTCTTCCTTTGTTCGAACACTTTGCAACAATGTGACCAACCTCATTGCATGAAAAACAAATAAATGGTATTTTTCCTTTGTATTTTCCTTTTGTGGCTCTTCTTGCAAGTAATTCTTCAACGATGTCAAGATCTTCATCATCACTCTTGTTTTAAATATGCTTCTCTTTTGAGTATCTATCTTTCTTACCAAGGTTTAATTTAGCTTTGAATGCAGACTCAAGATTGCTAGAGCTAGGAGATTAATTGTTAAAGTTGTCTAGCTCAAAATTTGTAAGCCTCCCCTCTAATGTATCTATAGTTATATCTTTATTGCACCTCATCTCTTGAATATCTAAAACTCAAATATCATAGATAGGAAGTAAAGTTCTTAGTACCTTGTTGACCATTATTCCACTTCCAGCTCTGATGACACTCACAATCTTCTTGATTCTTTCACTATATCTTGTAATGTCTTCTCCTTCTTTCATTTTCATCTAGTCAAATGGTCCTCTAAGAATTTCTGCTTTGGCTCTCTTTACATTTGAATCTCCTTCATGAATGTCCTATAATTTCTTCCACATATCATAGGCTGTAGGGAAGCCCTTGACTTCATCAAATTCTGAGTAGCTGAGTGAAGAAGCTATATCAATCATCAAAAACTTATGAATCTTTTGTTCCATCATCTGTTCCACAGTCATAGTCCCTGTTGGTTCCACATATTTTCTTTCCAAAAATTGCAAACCAGCATCTCCGATAGTAGATAGATGCAGCTTCATCAACTCTTGCCATGCTAGGAAGTTGTCTTTATTTTTCTTTGGGATCTCCCTTCCGTAAGACATCTCTGATCTTTAGCTTAGGTATTGAAACCTTCTCTGAAATCACTTGAAGCTTTGATACCAATTGTTGGAAATGAGATAAGTAACTGAGAGGGGAGGGGTGAATCAATTACTCCAAAACAAATCCTTTGTCCCTTAGATGTCTTAAATACTTTAATACTGTTACTTGATCAATTAAGATATTCTTCTGTAACTCAGGTGTCAAAGCAATCTTTATAATATCCAATGCAATTATACTTTAGTGATTAAGTGCAGAAACATAAAGCATGAAACAATTAAAATATACACAGGTGACACCAAGATTTAATGTGGAAACCCAATATGGGAAAAACCACCAATGTAACTAGTTACTATTTTTCACTCTTCTGAAGTGAGACCTGTTAGGAGTCAAACATGTTAAAGGTTACAATAACACACAGTTAGGTGTGACTCTGTTAAAGGATTTAATCACCCTGTGAGGAGTGGCCTTGTTAGAGGTCTTCAACACTTCAACATAGAAATGCTACCTTGTGAGAGGATTTACAAAAGACTGTTAAGTCTACTCTGTTAATATATTTGAGATCACTGCTACAACTGTTAGAGAGTAACAATGAATTGACAAGTATGTGTAAGCAACTGTCCTTGCTGATTTAGATCTCTATTATGATTATGACTGGATCCTTGCTGATCAGATGTTCTAATATATCTTCGAGTGATCTGTACTCAATCAGAATCCTATCTGATTTCACCTTCACTCTTCATGTCACAGAATTCCACACTTCTGCTTGTCTTTAACTTTTTACACACACTCTCTCATTCAATCCAAAGTTGACCTTTCATATATATGATAAGCCCTGTCAAGTTGGCTTGAATATAATTCTAATTAATAAATCACAATTCACTCAGCCTCATATAATCAATTATTATAGAATGTAAATCACTATTAGTCGGCTGGCACTAAATTCCTGACCATGACTGAAATGCCTGAGTGACTCGGTCAACACTGAACTTCTTCAATACCTGACTGAACTCAGTCAACACTAAAACCACTCATTCTATTCACCAGCTGCTTGGTCTGAATGTAGACATTTGTGTAACATCACTACATAAGTGTATATACATGTGTAACATCAATGACAATACACAATTGAATAATTGTCTTTAACAAAAAGACCTAGGGAACTCTCGATCACCTTTGATGATTCTGAGAATATTAAGACTCCTGATGGTCCCCTCTACATTTATGCTAGGATTGCTAAGATACCTACGTGTGCTTGTATTATTGATCCTACTTCCTTAGTAAATGTCATCACTGAAGAAAATCGTTTTATGAAGAACTTACAACATGATTATTATGATACATCTGATGTGTGGATCCAAACTTGTAATGGGTTTCTCTATCCATCATTTGGTTCTATGACCTTTGTAGTAAAGTTGTGGACACTACCTTTGTTGTTTTCCTTACTTCTGATCAATTTCAAGTTAAGCTTGGTTTGCCTTGGTTGACTGCCATGCATTCCATTGCTTCTCCTATCCATAAGTGTATTAAGTTCATTCATGATGAAGAGGTGAAAATGATTAATCATAGTTTATATCAATCTTCTAGACCTAGGGATTGTGCTACCCTTGACTTATTTTGGCCTTCATTACATAATTCATGTCCTTCTCGCCCTGATAACCTTTTTCTCTCATATCAAGCTTATAAACATTGCAAGATTCTTGAGTTAAGCATGCCTTAGATGGATCTTAACCATGGTCTTTTACCTATGCCTTCTATACCTCCTTTATCCATTACTTCTAGTTCTGTTAATCAAGCTCCTAGTGTTTCTTTTCATATTCCTATTAATCCTCCCATAGAACCTGTGAAGGAACCGGTTGTTGTTCCCCCTAGTTCTCAACATATTTCAAACAAGACAAAATGTAAAAAATCTGCAAATGAACGCCATAAGAAGCATTGGGCTCATGTTAGATCCCATGCCTCTGTTCTTCAAAATTATTTACCTTCTTTTGACCAGCGTATGCTTGATGTGTTGGAGGAATTTAATGTTAATAATGATGTTAAGATGAATGATTATGATTATTCTATTCGCATCTTAGATTCTATTTCGATTAATATTGATGAAGAAGATACTCTTGATGATCCTATTGATGCTAATGATGAATATGAGACTATTGATCTCGATATTGATTTACCTCATATTCTTTCCACACAATTGACAATTACACCTAGTATCGAACATCACAATTCTCAAGAGGATCCTTGTTTGCAACTGGCTATTATTCCTGTTGTGTTGGATATAGTGCCTCTTGTGAGTTTCCCACCTTCCCTAAATGATATAAACCGAGATGGGGAGAGTAGGCAATGTGCTTGATTGACTTGTCCTTCATGGTAGCCTTTTATGTGTTTGCATGTTGTATTGTGCTTCTCTCGTACTATATTTGCTAAATGTTTGTTAGATTCTTTTATACGACCCTTGTTACTTTGTTGGTGCAAGGTGATAAAGGAATCGAGCCTGCTATACTATTCTTCTATATGCATCTCTCTTCTTCTATATTTTTTTTCATGTTTTGTTGTACCTGTGCTATTGTTTGTAAATGTTTTCCTTGTGTAGTCCGCTTGGATTTGCGACATGGTAGCACTGATTCTTTTTGGTTTCCATGTTGTGGTCTGAAAAGACTCTTCTTCGTAACTCTTGCATTTTATTTCCTCCATTGTGATTGTAGTTCTACTTTCTTTGGGGAATGATGTCAATTCATTTGCAATAATATATATATATATATATATATATATATATATATATATATAATGGTATGATCATACTGACCCTGCGGTAGGTAGATCCCTTCTATTTTCTCTGTATTTTTATGTGGAGTTTCCCTTGATTTGTCTTCACTTTGGGGCATCTCGTAGTGAAAACTTAATCAGTGGATTATTTTATGTTTCTGTTAAACACATTGCTCCTGTTAAAGTGTTAGCAATGACTTTAATGTGGGGGCATACTCTCTAGTCACCTTTTTGCACACACACACTTTCAAAATATTTTCAAAACTTAAAACTTTTCCCTATTTATGGATTAGAGACTAATCCTTAAAGCATGGATTTTTACCTTATAGGATCTCTTGATCCCTCCAGTTTCAATTTACAATGTTTTGATCCCTTAAGGATGGAAGGTGTCCTTAAGACTGGATCTTT
>MU223519.1:2467672-2482721 GCA_018584345.1 Thuja plicata | reverse complement strand
TGATGAAGATTTGAAAAGAATGGGATAACAAGAAGACCAAGGAAATGGTTGAGTTATGAGTATAAACCAGGGTACTTGATCATTTGGCACTTTGGCAAAGTGATACGTTGTTTATCTAGCACTGACAATTCACTGGAAGGTCAATGCCGAGAAAAGAAAAGTCGATGCCGAGCAAAGCGAAAGGTGATGCCGAGCAAAGAAAAGATGATGCCAAGCACCAATGAAATGTCGAGGGAGATAGTGAAATGCCGAGTATCAGTATTTTATTTATTGATGAGATTTGAGATCTATGGCCAACATAATTGATTTTATTGGGATATGCATTATTAATTAAGATTGGTCCATATTCATTTAATGCATGGGAAAACTTTATTAGCACATGGATTTAATGGTTAATTAATGACTGTATTGGAGAAGTAAATTAAATGTAAAGATGGAAAGATCTATTGGATCTGACCTAACCTAAGATCTACTATCTTGGTTAAGCGGCAAAAGATTTATCTAACCTAGATGAAGAGGTATAATATAACCTACTGTGGTTATTGTTAAAGAATTGAAGTGGAATGCAAAGTGTTGTATGGTTAATTGACTAATTGACAAGACCTAAGTAGAGAAGGCTGAACAAAGAAGAAGAGAGAGATTGCTTGACGGATTTCCAAGAAGATCTGAAGTTTGAGATGAAAATGGAGGCCACTCAGTGAATTAGCATTAGAGATGAAACTAGATCTGGATTTGCAAAGTAAGTTGTATGAATTAGATCACACCTGCTCATTACTTTCTAACCATTGTATCAGTTCAAATCCTTTAACCAGGTTGACCTAACAGTCATTGTATAAATCCTTTGAACAAGGTGACATTTAGATTGGAATGTTCTAAGTCCTCTAACAAGGCCACTCCTAACAGGGTGATTAAATCCTTTAACCAGGTCACATTTGACAGTGTGTTTTGTAACCTTTAATAGGGTTGGCTCCTCACAGGGCATTACTTTAGAAGAGTAAAATTTTGGTAGCATGTTACTAGTGGTTTTTCCCATATTGGGTTTCCACATTAAATCATGGTGTGAAAATGTGTGAATTTTATTGTTGTGTTTTATTGTAGTTAAGTTTCTGCAAGCTTATTTCATTAGTACAGTAAACTGCACACTCTTATTGTTTATTACTACCGAGCAGATCTGAGTTGTTGAAGTTGATTTAAAGTTTTATATGGGCACATCTAGACCTGAGGATAACTGATTCACCCCCCCTCTTAGTTATTTTGAATTCATATTAACAGTTTATTGTGAATACTCTTGATCTTGATTTCAACATTAGAGCTTGTGCATGAAAAATGACCTCTTTTATTTTTGTATAAATGGTGTTTCTACTATACATCAAATTAAATAATGATTCTTCAATTTTTTGAGTCAATGGGAATTGGCACATACCTAATGTATTTGTTTTTTATTGTGCTAAGTATTACATCGAGCAGTTAAGAGAGGGTGATAACATTAGATGTTCATGGACATTGCTATCTGGGGTAAATAGATCTCTACTGGTAACCTTCCTGGGAAAATATTTGAATGCAAATGATCAAGAAATCAATAGATCATGTTTGTATGAATATTTTTGAACCTTGTTTATTGATTATATGCATTGTTTTGATTTTAGGATATTTTTCTAAAAAATGATGTCATTTATTTAGCTTCCAATTGATTGATTTCACATTTTTTCCATCTGAATTTAGTATTTTAATATTTATAAATTTTGGATGATGATGCTGGATGTATTTTCCATTGTTTACTCCTTGTATTGGTTTGACATCTTTTAGCTTTCCTTTTTCCATTAAAACCCCATTAGCCCCGTAGGAACATGCTAGTAGTGATAAGCCCTAGGTTTGGCATGCCCCATATTTCTCAGTTGGCAAACTTAAGGAAGAACTTTTCTACATTCACTTACCTAGTGTAGAGATTAAGTATCTTACTAACCTTTTTCTCAGACAAAGCAGGGTCAATTATTTGATTGGCTAGTAATGAAACATAAAATGGTCTCATCTGATGTGGAGACTTAAGCCACATATGTTATTTATAGCTTGTGCTAATTGTTTCTCTCTTCCACTATAGTGTTCTTTCTATCTAATGGTTGTTTCATATTTAAAATTTTATATGTATAGTCTGAAGCATTCAACTAAAGAGATTTTTCTGTAACATTAGTGCTTTCATTAAGCTTAATGAAGTTATTTACCTTGCTGTGAAATCTTGAATATGATCATTTTGTTAAATAAATTGTGAATATGTATTTTCAATGTAGATGCAAAGAAATTCAAGGGTATGTGTTGACAAGACTTTGTGACCGGCTCCGCCAACAGAGGTAAGTTGTCACTGGGTACCAGGGTATTGGCCAACTCCGCCTGAAGAGGTTTACCAGAGAATAGATTCTCTTAGCCTCAGAGCACCTGGTAGTCGGGTCTCGACGGTGCGGGGGAGCTAAGTTGGGCATGTGACTGTTGTGTGAGGGGATAGCTGGTTTTTACTCATCTTCTCAGGGATTTCAAAAGGGATGGGGTTTCCTGCAAGCATTTGGATTATCAAATAAACTTCAAAAGATAGAATAGGGTTAGACATACATATCTCTATCTATAGTTATGCAATAAATATTCAAACATCAAACAATGCTCCAATGTAAGAAACTACACTAAATACCGAATACATAAAGAACCAATGATTCACATGCATTCAGTACCAAGGGGAGTTAAGATCATTAATCTAAACTAAAACATAGGAGCATAGGACATAAGAAAAAATACTACACAAAAGATGTTTTGCTACTTCCAGAGATCAGAACAACACATAACAAATAGCCATAAAATGTCCTTCCTTCTTCATTAACTCAAATGGTTCTAGCATCACCGGTGCATACATTCATGGCCCCAGGGGAGCATTCTAAGCTACTAAGAACAAGTGAGCATTGAACTCCCAAAATCAACTGAAAGTAAAAATGCTATGAACTTGAAAATGCTATGCTTCTATTACTTGCTGGACTGCAAAATCATCAATTTTGCCGACCCTTGTTATGGTGTCGGACTTCTTATTTATACACAAAGTTTAACCTAAAACTAACCTAATCTAATTGTACAGTTGTTGAATATAATACATTATCTGTGGCCAGTACTACCTGCACAACTTACAATCACCTCGGGATATGAAGAGGTCTAAAAAGATAGAAGAAGAAGATAAGAAGAGAAATCTAGAAGAATCGGCCTAGAGAAGAGTACTGAGGTAATTATAGAATAAATTTGATTGTCCCAGAATCCTAGGCTACATGCCTCATAAATGCGAATTGTGGCTCCATGTATTCGGTGGCACCAGGTAGTTAATGCAAGAGTGATGCCTTGGGGGAATCACCTGTCATAAAAATCCCTTCCACCTAACATACCTTATCTGGATCACCTACTTTCTGACCCTTATTAACTACTTGACTGTGATCAGTCAGCTCTGGGGAACTTGAACGCTGATCACTCTGAATGAATACAAAACTTTGGACTTGGAATTCTGGAGTTCGGGAGCCTACTCTCAAAGAATAATGAATCTTCAAAACTGTACCTTGCTGGTGAAAATTTCCAGAGACTAGAGGACTTTACTATTCCTTGTTTTGTTTGAAAGCCTCCAAAATCTAGATGATTCCTTCCACATCTACATCTTTTATGCAATCCCAGTGGTCGTTGACAACCCCAAATTTGTCATCAACATCATTGGCCCCTTCCTTGAATTTTGTAGCTACCTTCGCTGCGTCGTGGGCCTGGAGCATCATCTTGGTCAGACGCGACATTTTCCCTCTGTCAAAATCCTCAAAGGATTGGTACCATGACTCCATCAGCTCATCAAATTTACTCAATACAAAATCTTCCAGAACACACGTCCTCGTAGTGAAGGGATCGACTTGCAAAACCCTTGTTACAAATGTTGTATATAAATTTAAGGAATTCTGGACTTCTAGGATCTTATTCTTTAGGGTCGCTACCAGTTGCTTGCCTTTCTCAATTTTGAGACCAAGTTTGGAGTATTGGACCCAGAGGAACCCAAAGGGTTCATTTCCCAAAATACCTTCTTTTGTGATGACTTCCTCTCTGAAGTTCATCACTTCCTCTAGTTCGCACCTCCACTCTTCATACTTTTCCATTTCTTTCTCCCATAGGGAGATGGCACAGTTCACTTGTCCAATGATGTTGTTGGCCTGATAGAGGTCTGGGAGTGTCACTGCCAAGAACTGCCTTATGGCTGTGACCTGCTTAACAACCCACCCATTCACTACTTGTGCTTTCTTCTTCATGGCCCTTAGAGAATCCATATCACCTTGTGGGAGCAGTGTTCCAGATGTAGAGGCTTCCGGGTGTGTCTTGGCCAATGGCTACATTAACTTTTGTGAGAAGCCTAAGGAGATTTACATTCTTTTCCTTTTCCTCCTTCAGCTTATGTGCCTATTTATCATATCGGGCCTCAACTTACTGGGTAGCCTCCTTTAATAGGTTCAATTCACCAAGTTTATATCTCCTCCCCAGAGGAAATTCTATAACTCTGTATTCTTCAGCCCTTACGGTTGTCGCCTCTACATCTGGGGGAGGCGTCGCTATTACTGCGACGGTGCTTCCTCCTAGACTGATCCAAAGGGTATGGATGGTCTGGGCCCTCTCAGGCTTCTGAGCCTCTTGATTTCTAGGCCATCATTTCGGCCAAGGAGAGGGGCACTCTCACTGCTATCAGGGCATTCCTTTTTCTCGACTCTACCAGCCACTGTGGTGGCAAGGGTGGTCTTATGGCTAGGTCTTGGGTATTTGGGTTTTCCTCAGGAGTTGGTCGCTCTTATTCTACATATATGGCCTCTGTGGGCTCCTTTTCTCCGCTCCTGAGATTCCCTGTGTTTCCCACCTTGGTGGCATTTTCATTAGTGATGTCGGGGACCCCGTCTCCACCACATCTACATATTTGTCTCTGGGGTTCTCCCCTATGTCTTGTTTCTACAGTATTTCTTCACCATTATCCGCCAGAAATTTCTTCTCTAAAGGCACATATTCTAGAGGGAGTGAAGGTGTATGGCCTGGATCTAGATGTAGGGCCGCGAAGACCACCTGGCTGAATGTCATATTTTGGGGTAGATGATCACCCGGATTAACTTGAGGCACCTGAAGCGTGATGAATGAGGGTAAAGTTGCTCCCAAAGGTCTGGTTTCCCCAGCAAAATACTCGTGACTGTGTTGTATGACACCCTGGGTGATGTCTTCAATTATTAAAGTCTCTGGGGTGTCCCAATCCAGCGAAGGGAGATCCATCTTGTCGATCCCCTTTTGATTGTAAGATGGGTCCTCCAAGGGCCTGCTGTCCAAAAAGTCTTTTGGAAAGATCTGAAGGATGAGGCTCTTCATCATCCCTTTGGTCATCCTTGAGTACCTTCGCTCATGGAGGTCAAAGTCAACTTGGAAATCTGCCCAGAAATCCTCCATGTGAGGCTCGTGTGCTATGGACACCCGGGGAAATGTCGTTCTTATCTTTCTGAGTGGGTCAAAATTGTTCCTGGCTAGGTGGAACTTGGCCAGCCCCAGACTCTTCAACTCATTATCGGTCTCTTTGGCCATTGTAAGGCTACAAGAATAGTTCCTGCAAATGATCAGGAATGGGATGGAGGTAACCTTCTTCACTCCATAAAATGAATGAAGTTCCAGGATTTTCCTATAGAACTCTAACAAAATAATCCTATCCCTGCAATACTTGGGGAGTAGGTAGGGTTTGCCGAAAAACTTGGTCACCTGAATGTAAGAATGTTGATGAAATTGAATGAAATAATTATCGTATGTACTCACCAAGGTCATAGCCTCCTTTGATATCTGGTAACTAGCATCCCGAGATGGTATCAAAATGTTGAAGTAAATGAAGGTGTTGTTTACTCGACAAAAATATGGGAAGCTGGCTTCATATTGAATTTGGGGAAAATGGTCCCACGGAGCACTCTGGTTGGGCCTGGTCCCAAGGATGGCCACTGTAACTAAACCCCAAATTCTAGGTCTTTGTTGTGTTAGTGTCCATAACACATACAAAGTCATGTAGAACTTTGAATTTTGATAGACGTTGTTCAACTGGAAGTCTACACGATTGGAAACAATTGTTGCCCAGTCAAAATTCTACCCATTGGTGGAGATGCCTTATAGTAAGTAGTACATCCATGGCAAGAAATCTTGGGGATGAGATTCTCTAAAGACCTGTCATAAGAAGATGATCCCCGCTTGAATTATTTCTGTGAAATATTATCGGGGGACATCCAACTTCATCTTCTTTTAGTCCTTCCTCGGTGTCTTTAATTAGTGGTTGTTGAGATGTTGTCGGGTGAGCTGCGGAACTTTGTCAAAATCTTGCAGTGAGGTGGCATGGGAGATGACAATAGAATTGGAGGATTGGGGGATTCTCATCCCCGAAGAAAATTTAGCAGCATCCAAAGATACTAAGGGCGTTGGATAGGCCGTTGGAAGGGTAGCAGTAATTAACACGACCCAGATGGTGGTGTTGTAGTGTTTGGCTAGAGTTAGGATCAACTCTGGGGCTTGTACAGAGTAGAGGAAGTAGGCTACTTTGATGACGCCGGAGGTGGCCACATTCTTCACCATATTATCTTGGGCGGAATGATGGGAAAACATTGTTCTAATTATGCCTTGTAAACTGGTCTAGGGTCCAACCTTAGTGTTGGTGACCAACTACAATTTAGAATCCACCTTGGATCCTACGAGGGTACCATCCTTTGGATATTTGGATGTGAGCAGGATTTTTCCAGTGTCTTCTGGGCCTTTGACTTGGTGGCTACTCTTGTTGAAGTGGTTGGAAGTTCTGGACTTCTGGGAGGAGAAGCTACCTCAAACATGTTGATCGTTGAATTGCTAATAGCCTGCACAAACGAACAACCGTTAATAAAATTTATTAAAAAAAAAAAGTTTTAGGTTCCAGAGGTTCATCGTCATTTTGCACCTATTCAAAAAGACGTTAGCTTGCATCCAATCCTAGAAACGTAATAAACAATAACTCACTTTGGATTTAATCAACACCTATGGATTCCGGGGGAGTTCTGGTCTATACGACAATGTGATGAAGGTTGTGGGATTGCGTGGAATCTGGAGTCTGGAGAAACTAGCCGTTATTGAAATTACCGGGTAGTGAGCCGTACCGGGCTGACGTGGGTTGTCACATGGTCGTACAATAAATAGAGTAATGAAACTTAATGGTGACAGATGTCTTGACACAGATAAAATGAGTGTCACTTGTGTTTGTTTTGAATGTTCATACGTAGGGGAATTTAATCCTGCCATCAATGCTGAAACGATGGAGGAGAGAGAAAACTGCCATGGATCGAATAGGCGAGGTGCTGAGTTTGAACCACGTAGAAACCAGGTAGTTGAGCTTGAAACTGGGGTCTATGATGCAACAGGGCATGGTGAGCTTTCCACAGGGTGGGTTGGACAAAATGGAATGTATAGAACAAGCACGTAGAGACATGCTATGGACACCCTATTTGTGTGCATAAATGTTGTCACACTTCTATGAATCATTCCATTCAAGGTTGCTCAAGAATGAGGCCTCAAATATCGATCCATAGCTCTCTAGTCATGGATGTGAAAAAATGTAAAATGAACGCCCTCAGATTGACCTAGTTGTGTCTATTGCAAATACACGATGAAACAAGAGATTCAAATGCATGAAAATGAAATCTAATCTAAATGATAACAATGCATATTAGTCTATGAAAAGAAATATGAATGCAAATCTAATCTATGGAAATAAACATGATTCTAATCTATATGAGGAGCCATGAATGCAAGAAGGAATGAGACAAGAAGAGAGAAGTTGCAATATCCAAGTTCAAATGCTCAAATGCTCCTCCAAAAGTGCTCTCCAAACCTGCAACATAGCAATACTAAAAACTCTAATATGAAAGTGAGAAGGAGAGGTCTCCTTTTAAAGAAAACTGAATGATTGAGATTAAGAGGCAAAAATCAAAGGCTACGATTAAGAGGCAAAAACCCACCACTTAGAAAGATGTGAAGAAAAAGGGAATTTATTTACTTTTTCACTTAATTTATTTCCTTTTTCAACAAATAAAGTGCTTTAAGTGGGGATTTTTATTTATTTAATTAAAAAAGAGGTTTTTCTTTCAACTAAATAAATTAGAAGATTTTTATTTAATTAAATGGGGAAAATTGAATTTAATTAAATAAGAGGAATTTAATTAAAAGGGAGATTAAATCTTTTAATTAAATAAGAGGAATTTTATTTAATTAAAAGGGAGATTAAATTTTTTAATTAAATAAAAATGGTCAAACCTTGGGAAATATTGAAATAATTGAATAATTGAATTAATTACAATTTGATCAAGGAAATTGATTTGAATTGAAAATATTCCAAAGCATTGATTCAGAAATTTGATAAATTTATAAAATAATAAATGGGGCCCAAAGTCTAGGCGACCATTTTAGGGTGCACACACTATTTACTCAGGAGGCCAAAGAATGACAGATTTACAACAAACGACACTAACTAACCTACAAACTACTAAAAACTTATAGAAAATTACAACTAACCTATGCTATTTACAGGGATTTATACTATTTACAATGATTTTCACATAAACTCACATTATCTATAAAATGTACATGAAAAAACAGTGCTCGAAAGGCGGACAACCTTCCTGCAAAGCCATCGCACCAATAGGAAGCAATGACGAAGACCAAAAATAGAAAGCAAACAAAGCAGAAACAAAACCAGAGATGAAAAATAATAAAGCAAAAAAAAAAAAAGAAAGAGAGAACCAGAAGGGCCTACCTTGAACATCCTAAAATGCGGGAGGAAGGGCACGTGAGGTGTTCTGCGATCAGATAGCTTCACGGATCATGAATACCGAAGACCTTGCGGGAAATCTGGAAGCATGCACAAGCTCAAACAACAACTGCACTGTTAAACACTCGAAGAAAACACACTTATCTC
Organism: Thuja plicata; assembly: GCA_018584345.1. NCBI lineage: Eukaryota > Viridiplantae > Streptophyta > Pinopsida > Cupressales > Cupressaceae > Thuja > Thuja plicata. Next base: position 2,473,729 of record MU223519.1, on the reverse strand, counting down.
ACTAGTAATCTTCACAAATCGCACTTAATCACTCTTAATTTTCTCAGGGTAATTTGTTTGTGGTAAATATAAAAATGACAAGTGAAACTTTATTTATACCCTTAGGTGAAAGTGCACCGCTTCCTTTTGCAAGTCCCGAGAAAAGGCAAACCTCCGGACTCCGAACCTGGAGATCTCATGCAACCACACCCTCTAACAAAAGAGGAAGTAGCTTCAAAGAATCATGGAGTCTAGAATATGGCTGGCACAAAGAAACAAAACACTCCAAGACCGGGTCCTGGAGGGAGAGAAACCAAAAGAAGAGAAAATAATGACCCCACGGAAGCAAAGGTTGGTGGAAAACAAAAGAAAAAGGAACAAGGACAAAAAAAAAAGGGGGACCCAACATTTTTCCAACAAATTGTAGAGACAGGTATGAAAGGAATAACAAATGGTGACTCGCTGGGATGAATGCCTTAGCACATTTGAGAACCACAGAATCTCTGGTTAGAAAAATTGGGACTCATCTTTACCTGAAGCATTTTATTTGCAAGGCATGAGGTGTCTGAGAAAATCTGGCTCATCCTAATTCAATCCTTCAATCTCTTTCCAGCTGTGAAGTGTGTACTTTGGAAGAAAATCAAGTTGATGACTTCTGGGAGAAGAAGAGAGAGGGCACTGAGTACATCAAACCAAAATCACTATATATTTCATGGTCCCTCGGATCTCAAGATTCTCTATTCTCCAGTTTTCTTTCTTCTCTTTTGAAGATGGGAAAGGCGGTACTTCTTTCACCGTGAACCTTAAGCTTAGCTAATTTTTACAGTGGTACTTCTTTCACCTTGCCATCCATTTTAATTTGCTAAATAGGAGAGACGTTCCAGACCTGGGATATTCTTTTGATTTTTTAGACATAGACAATAACCAGTGCAACCGATCTGCTCTCAAGGATCATACGATCACTTGCTTCTTATATTTTTTGTTAACTAATGTCAAGACTCTCGGGATATGAATCCGATGAAGATTACCCATAACCTTTTACCATACGTACAAAATAACTTCAGAGTGTAGACAAATTCTACCATGCTAATAATAGATTCCAGACTAACAAAACTACATAAGGCACCACTCTAGGGACTAGATGTCATGCAAAGCATACCTATCTACAAAATGAGGGCAACATGTTGGGAACCCAAAAAAGCAAGACACACAAAGAAAAAAAAGAAAACCAAAGACAAAACAAAAAAAAAGGAAGACGGCCGCAGAGGACCGTTGACAAATATTTACAAGGACAAGACACTCCCAAGGAGTGTTGGGAAAGATATTTACAGGCAGAGACATATTCACATATGATACAACTTTGGGAAACTTTACCTCCCACTTCATTAGAAGTAGTGTTTGAGAAACTGTCCATTGAGGGGCAATGGAATGGCTTCTCTAGTCATGGTGTTGAGGTGATAAGTGTTGGCCCCGCAGATCTCTGAGATTATGTATGGTCTGAGCTAGAGCCTTTGAAAATTGGTGTGCTTTCCTTTCTTCTCCCAGGCCTTGTCCCACAAAAGGACTAGATCCGAAACCCAAAAGGCTTTGTATTGTGCACTCTAGTTGAACCATCATTTGATGACTGCTTGATGATGCACAAAATGTTCCAGTATTGCATCTCTTTGTTCTTCCATTCTCACTAGGTTTAAAAGTCAAACCTCCACAATGTTGTCCCGGGCATTGAATTCTTGCATGAATTGTAAAACCAGGATTTGTAAGCTAATTGGGAACACATGACTCTAGCCATAAACTAGGTGAAATGGGGAAGTCCCTAGGGCTGCCTTGATTCTGATACTATCCACCCAAAAGGTGAATCTAAGCTTTTGGTGCCAATCCCAGGGATTTTTTTCTAGCAGATGTTTGATCACCTCTAGTAGATTCTTATTGGTAGAATCAGAAACACCATTACCCTAGGGATAATAGTTGCTGGAGAACTTGAGGGTGATCTTCCTCTGATAGGTCTATTCTAATAGCCGCACTGAAGAAAACACCTGAGCATTGTCACACACTATAGCAAAGGGCATTCGAAATCTAGTGACTATGTTTTCTTCCAAGAATTTGATAACTACATCTATCATGTTGTTCTTGCATGGGATTTCCTTGGAACACCGAATACAGTAATCGGTTGCAGTCAAAATATATTAGTGGTGGGCGGGTGAGTTGGGGTTTATTTCCCTGATGAAATCAAATGCCCATTTGGTGAAGGGTCATACTTCAAAGACCAACTGCAAAGGCATTGTTGGGTTCCACTCACAATGAGCCGTTGTTTGGCAAGTGTGGCATTTCCTTACCTGAGTGTGCACATCTTTGAAGACGAAGGGCCAGTAATATTCAGCCCAGAGAATCTGATGGGTAGTAGCATCAGCTGAGCCATGCCCGGTTTCAAATTGCCCATGGAATTCTTCTATCATTTTGGCAGCTTGGTCCATGTCTATGAACTAGACGTAAATTCTTTCAAAGTTCCTGTAGAAAAGCGTTCCATTTTTTATCATGAAGTGTGTGCTTTTCAGTTGCAAGGTGCAATGTTTGTTGGGGGGGGAGCCCCTCCAAGCATCTGTTATTGAGAAATAGGTACACCAAATCGGTATACCATAGATCTTGAGTGATGGACTCCATAGTATAGGTTTGACATTCCATGTTTGGAGTTACGTCCGCCATCGCTCTACATAGGCCCTGGCCTCAGACTATCTTCATTGGTTGCATCTCAAGATCATATTCTTGGAGGATGGACATCCATTTCCCTTGGTGTTCACCAAGTTCACTCTGTAGCAGTAAAGATTTGACAGCCTAGTCCAGAATGATAGCATGCACTTTTCTCAAGAGAATATAGTGCCAGAATTTCTTCACGGCCTAGACTAGAGAAAAGGCTTTCTTTCCCAAGGGTGTATATCAGACTTTGGAATTTTTGAAGGGGGAGCTCATGAAGGCAATAGGTCACTCTTCCCCCTCAACCTTCTGGGTTAAAACTGCATCTGCAAAATGCGGTGAAGTGAAGGAGTAGATGTGGAACGGGAGGGAATAGTCCAGACTTGCCAAGACTGGTGCCTCCACTATGGTTTGTTTGATCTGAGAAAACACTCACTTCGTTGTGAGGCTCCACTCAATATTGGTATATTTCTTCATCATGTCATTGAGTGGTTTAACAATATTAGCGAATCCAGTAAAGAACCGCCAGACAAAATTTATCTTTCCAAAGAAAGATCTCATCTCCTTTTTACTGCGGGGAATTCGCAAATTCAACAGTGCTTCAACTCTCTCAGGGTCAATGGATATCCCCTTCTTAGAGACAATATGCTCAAGTAGCTTCTCTTCAGTGAACCTAAATATGCATTTCTTGGGGTTGAGGGAGATACCATACCGACGACATCTCTCATAGATTTGGGCGAGGTAGGCGGAGTGATCACACACTAGTACATTAGGCCTCTATTTTTGACCAAAATTTTCGATGACAGGCCAATTTGGCCTGTGAATTTTTTATTATTTTTATGATCTCGAAAAGGTTGAGATTTCGACGTGTATTAAGAAAGGTCGAATGTTTGACGAACACGGGATTATAAACAAACAAAAAACTAAAAAGTGAAACACATTTTTCATTGCTTATTCAATTACACACGCAGTACTAGGCCAGGTTGAGAGGGAGATAAGCTTCTATAAATAACCCTACCCCCGCAGTAGGATAGGTTGAGAGGGAGATAAGCTACAATCGACATAACTCGACATGTGGGTGGGAGGATAGAAATGAACGGTGGAGGGAGATAAATCCCGCTGCCAAACTCTCATTGTTTCTAGGGTCCGTCGGGTAGGGAAAAGTCTGGGAGACAAAGAGATGAAGTCGAGGCACTTGAGTCAATGAACGCTTGGAAGTACCGCGAGTGCATTATCTGGCACTATCTCCAAATCTGGGAGTGGGATTCCTATTCTTAGTGCGGAAGTGCTTTGGGCGGGAGGAGGGAATCACAAATTTGTGCCTGGTAAGTATGTTTGCATCACAAATTTTAGGTTTTAAGCTTTATCTATTATTGCAAATAGGAGTATACATGTTGCAGACCTGGTAGGCTATCTTAAATTATTGTCTCAGTCTTGCTACAACCCTCGAACACCAATAAGGCACACCCAATAAGGCTTATCAACAAATACAACATACTCAACAGTGCCAATTGAGTGAAGTAGAAAATACGAATGGTTGTAGTTGCCCCCCTACAATTTCCCTCCAAGTTAGCATTCACAATGTTGAATTCCTGTTAATAATAGTGAAACTTTTATTGGACTCTTTTCTGCCATGATCACTCCAAATGTTCTGTTAAATAGCAGATTGTCATCCAATCAGAGTCAATCTATTGCCAAACTCATTCTGTCCCAAACATGCGAGCCCTATTGGTAGAGAAATACTTTTCTATCATTCATAAATTATTCAATTACCCAGAGGAGGATATTACTTTAGAGAACGTTTAGTTGTGGTGCATTTCTAGGGCATCAATATTTTTTGAGGAAACAATTAATATAGATGATGCCAATGCCTATGTGGTAGCCTCACCTAGAAAAGTGAAGGCTGACGAATCAAGTAAAATATTTTTTTTTTCAAAGATTGTACCCCATCAGTCGTTCACATTATGAATCTTACAGTTAGTTATGTTTTAATTTTATTTAATAATAGTTTAAGTTACTAAATTCTTTTTCCTTAAGGCAGAGATGAACTTGAATTAGCTCCCATCAATACCAACATAATGTTTCTGTTTTCCCTATCAGATATGGGTAATTCAACAATACAATCAATATTAACATCTTTCCACTTATTTAGTAAAGACCAATTCTTGTAACAGACCTTGATTATGTATACTTGTTTAATTTATTGTATTTTCATTTTACTTTCCTATCATGAATGAAAATTTGGATGATACATAACATTTTATTATCACAAAAATCATATTAAAATTTGGTTCAACACAGATAAAGCATTTCTATTGACTTAATTTGCATACAGATTGTGTGCCCATTTTAGCATCAAAATTGGATCTGCCATATTGAAAATTACCTATTTTGCTTGAAATTTGAATCATCTGCCATTACACTGTTCTCATTAGCAGATGTCAATCAACATCTATAAGAACAAGCTTCTTTTTCATGCAAAAATAGTGCATTCCCCAACCAATATATTAGTTTGCAACTCTATTAACCAAATGTAATGAAATGAAAATAAATCGTACTTAAAAGAGTACTCAAGTTGACCCATTTATCTCAAAAATATATTGTAGTATTGTACAATGGTGTTTGATATGGTCACCATTTTCTCTGCAGTAGTTAATGCATGCATTTGAGCTTCAAAAGCTATAAATTATGTCATTTTTTAATTGTTACACATAGTTGGTCTTTATTTTTCTTTAAATAGAGATGCAATGCAGATAAAAGATAACAAAAGAATTCAAAATGGAAATTCAATGCTATGGGTAGTATTTTGAGTTGGTCTCAATGGTGTGCAATCTTTGGTATTGGTCGATAATATCAAATTTTATATGACTGATTTATTGTTGACTTTGTACACTCCATGATGACAAAGAAGGAATGTTCGGTAAAATAGGCCATAAGAAACTCAAATGTAGTTAAAGTCTCATGGAATTACATCTACATGATGACTCTAAATTGTATTTTTAAATGACTGAATTACTATTTTGTGCTTAACATAGCAGAAATTTGGAAAAATAGTCTCGAGTGAAGTTTATGGAGAAACAGAGAAAAATTCTAAATTTTTTCCTACAAAAGAAAACATGAATTTTGAAAAACCAAAAAACATTAAAGAGTTCAGTACAATAAGCCATGTTGAACATTATTGATCCACATACTCCCAAAGAACTCAATGGAAATTTTGAGGTCAAGATAAATTAATTAGTCAGATCAAGTAATCATTAGAATCGATTGTTGTCAAATTAGATTGAAAAGGAATATATTAACTATGATACTTGTCCATGTCATTATATGGCTGGAAAAAGTGGTTAATAAACTTGGATTCCTTGGAAAAATCAGGTTGTATTAGTGAATAAA
>MU223519.1:2439190-2455091 GCA_018584345.1 Thuja plicata | reverse complement strand
ACTGATGACTTGTCCATGAATGAGATCCCCATTGTAGTGTATCTGGATGTCAATATGCTTGGTCCTTTGATGATGGATTGGGATACATGAGATTTGAGTAGCACATTGATTGTCTCAAAATATGATTGATGGTTGTTTAGATTGAATACCAAACACAATGAGAAAATTCTGAAACCAAATAGCCTCAGTTTTGGTACTCAGCTTCAATAGAAGATGCACCAATAACAAATTACTTGTTAGAGAGCAAGAAGCAATTTATTATGGTCCATCTTCTATTGAAGCCGAGTACCAAAACTGAGGCTATTTGGTTTCAGAATTTGTTTTTTTTTAAATCTAGTATTGGTCGAAACTTTGACATACCTTGGTCGAAACATTTTGACCAATGTGTCAAAAGTTTGCGTTGTGGGTTTGGCATCCTGGTCAGATGGGCCAAACATTTCGGCCACATTTGTTCGAAACATTTTGATAAATGTTTGTCGAAGTTTCGACAAATAATATAGATGTTTGTAGATGATAATTTCAACCAAGTTTGCGTAGAAATTTTGACATTAACAACAATGTGTCGATCGTTCAACAACAAAAATATCGACAAAGCAATTTTTGGGTCTTTCGACTAAACTGGGTAGATAATTCGACCAATTTTCATTGAAAATAGGGCCCAATTCCACTAGTGATGCCTATCCTAGGAAAATATGGTTAAATCATCCATGTAGATGATTATGCATTTGTTGACCAAGCCCTCGAATGCAATGTCCACGGCCTTCTAAAATGTGGCCCCTGCATTAATTAGGTCAAAGCATATTCTCCAATATGCAAACATTCCCCACTTGGTGGTGAATGCCATTTTCATTCTCTCCTCAAACTTAACCATAACTTGGTTATAACTGGAGTACCCATCAAGGAAGGACATCATTTGGGAACTATTAACAATTGGTAATACCTCATCTAGTGAGGAAAGAGGGTGATTGTCCTTCTTGGAGGCCTTTTTTAAATTACAAAAATCCACACACAGGCGTATCTTGTTGTTTTTATTGCGTACAGGGAGGTTGGAAACCTATGTTGTGTGCCAGATAGGAAAGATAATATGGGCAGACAATAATTTTTGAACCTCCTGATGGATTAGAGGTTCGATCAACGGGTTTACCAGACTCTGCTTCTGCCGGAAAGGTTTGGCATCTGGTTTTAGGGGGATGGTATGAGTCATGATGGATGTATCATAGGTTTCCAGATCCTCATACCCCCAGGAAATAACTTCAATGTACTCTCAAAGAACCATGAGAATCTTCTCCTTCTCCTCTAGGGAGCAAAAGGTACCAATATGGACCAATTTTTCTTGATATCTTGCCTTGGCCCCATGGATCCAAACCAAAGATACATTCTAGAGATACCATCCCCTTAGGGATGGTGTTGGTGGGTAGATCAATGATCCCATCATCATCTTCACCCTGCCCTGTATCGTCATGATCAATTTCTTCCACTATCTGATCCTTGAAGACACCCACATTGGCCATGAAGGCCAGAATATGTTGGTCATCCTCAAAAACCTGAAAGTGGATGATTTTATCGGGGATGGATGGGGTTGGGACCATTTCAATAGAAAACTTTTAGAGCCAAGAACCAGCCATCGGCTCAAGGGTGCTGGCAGATACAACAAGGGCATCTGGAACATAGTTACATTTATGGGGAATGAGCTCATTGCCAAAAGCATCAAAATCTTCAATTAGGCTCCATGCCCAATTGTGGTATGTGGCCATCCTTTTGTCATGGCACGTATATTGGCTCCGGACGTTCTTTATAATCAGCTCTTAATCACCCAATGCCAGGAGGCGGGTGATCCCTTTTCTCAATGCGAACAGGAGTCCGAGGACCAAGGCCTCATACTCCATGACATTATTGGTGCAGTTAAACTACAACCTGTAGGATGTGAGAAAATATTTCCCCATGGGTTGATTAGTTCCACTCTGGCCCCATAGCCTTGTTTAGACTGGGATCGGTCAAACTTCAGGATTCACAAACCATTGTTCGTTTATTAGAGCTGGGGAGGCAAAGTGGCATTTGGATTGGTTTTGGTAGGTTTGGGAGATGATTCCTCTGGCTCTGAAGGTGCATGGATGAAGGTTTCCTATGGAGAATCTTCTATTTTAGGTTCCTGGACAACACGCACCCTTGGTGTATCGCTGGGTAGATTACTCGGTCCAGCAGAACCATATTTAGTTTCCTTCTCTCAGAGGTCATTGATATAGTAGGTGGAGGCACCAATGCAAGGCTCACACTCCAGTTCAAAGTGTTTTTGATAATGTACCCGGCACCAAGTGTCAAACAAGAGAGTGGTTAGAGCTTCCGTGCTACCTTGTGAGTCTACCTCACACTTCAACTTTTCGTCCAAATCTTGAATTCTCTAAGATATTATAGGATCCTTCCTGGGGATGAAGTCAAAGGTTAGGACTTCTCGTGTTCAGTATACCCTGGGGGAGGATTCAGAGAAAAGGACTTCATTTACCCTCCCGACTTTGGTGAGGGCATGTTTCATTCTAGGTTTACTCTCCACCCGAATTTGATTTGATTTCCCCTTCCAAGGGAGCCACAAGTTGGAGAAGTCCATAGAGAAATACTCATTGAGGGATTTTGACCAATTTTGACTTAATAACATCTCGTAGGTTTCAAGGATGTCCACCACTTGGATGTCAATGTTTCTTGTTATCCGAGGATCTTGGATAAGCTGAATTTGGACATTTTGTAGCTCACCAACCATTTTTATGGCATTTTTGTCTAGTTGGACTACTGCGCCTTTGGATGGAGTGGGTGTGAGTCTGAGCTTTTGGCAGATAGATAAGGGCATGACATTGCCCAAAGCACCTGAATCTACCAGGTAGTTGTATAGGTTCTTCCCTTGAATGTTCAAGCCTAGTAGGAAGGGAGGATCCTATGTATTTCCCTGGAAGACGACCGAGTTGGCATCATCGAATGTGACAGTCTTTGGTGGATGAATGACGGATTCCGGGTTTCCCAAGAGTTGTAGAAGAGACTTATTCTACTCGAGACAGTTTAGAAAAACCTCCATCAAGGTCATGGAGGTGGTGGTGCTTTCTAACACCTTAGTGATGTCAAACTGTCCCCCTGGGTGATGTTGGCTTCCCCCGGCTGGATCCCTGGTGTGGTTTGGGCCAGGTCCTTTCAGTGGGAAGGAGCGATCATTTGTGTTATCCTAGGGGGTCGTATTCTTGGGAGGTGTTGATGTGTAAGATGTCCCTTTTCCAGTTTGACTCTGAGTGTTATAAGGAGTCCGCAGGCTGGTGAGGCGTTGGCCTCAAAGGCTAGGATGGATTCGTCAAAGAACCCCTACAACTCGGGTTCTTCTTCATCCTCTCCATCTGTCCCGAAGAAGATGGCCTCACACATGAAGTCAGTGTGAAGGGGCTCTGATGAGGATGATTCTGGGGGAGTCAGATCAGCAGGTTGTTGTATGTCCGACTGGGAGATCATGATGATCTTCTCCAGTGTGGCATAGTTCACCATGGAATGGGAGTCGGTGTTGTGCAATCTACACCATGTGGTCAGGGGGTGGAATTCTGGTAGCTGTGCACAATGATTGGGTCTAGCACCACCCTAAGTGGTTTTTTGTTTTGGAGGATGAACCCCGTTATTCGCGTTATTGTTCCATTGCTTTTGGTTAGGAAAAGGCTCGTTGATGTAGTTCTGACCTTCAGAGTTGGTGTTTCATTGTCCAAAGAAAACATTCCCTCTCTGGGAATTGGAGTTGTGGGGCACGGAAGGCCCCACCTTCAGCTATCCCATGTTCATTGTCAGGGATGATACCAATTTCTGGAGGGATTCAACCTCGGTGGATAGCTGGGTAGTTGTCTCATAGTGTGACAACTCTTGTGATGGGTTCTCGAGGAAATCGGCAGTAGCTCCTAGAGTTGAGGACAAAAATCCTCCAGCTGCAGATGACTAGAAGAAAGGTACTCCGAAAGGTTATGTCAAAGGTTGTTGCATTTTCCATGGCTAGTTTCAGGGAACATATTCCAGACCCAGTATTGTCTGGGCTAGAGATGCGTAAATGTACTGGTCCTGTTGGTCTATCGGCGGTGGGCCCATGCCCATCGTTGGGGCACCCATTTCCAGATTGGGGTTGTATCCCCTGGCGTAAGGAGTTCCACGGGGTATCATATTAAAGGGTAAGCTTTACCCAATCTCGCTACGAGCTTTTCTCAAACCACAGGACAACTCTAGGACTCAGTTGTACACTTTCACCAGAGTATCCCGATCATTAGAAGCGGTGGTTCTCCAGAGGAGAGTGGCAAAAATGGGGTCCATGGCATTCAGGTATGTCTAGATGGTTACGTTAGTGGATGGGATGAAAGGTCCCATGCACCACTTCAAAGCATGTTGGAACCAATGGTTGAATGTAGCGAGGGGCTCATTAGGCTCCTTCCTGATGGAGATAAACTAGCTGTGGGACCAATCTGGGTCCACGTGAACATGGAAGACCGCCAAAAAGGCATCTTCCATATCCTGCCAACTATTGATGGAGTTGGCAGGCAAGTTTAGGTACCAGTTTAACTCATTCTATCCTAAAGACAGAGGGAACATCCAGGTTACAACATCTTGATGTTGTATTCGGTGTTTGTTCATGGCATCCTTATAGGCTTGAAGGTGCTCTTCTGCAGTTTGGGGGCCTAGATGCTCATACTTGGGGAAGATCTTTTCCGAATGCGGAGGAAGATCATTGGTAGCACCGTGGAACTGCCCCATTGGGGACGCAGTATTACTGAAGTAACCATTGGGACTGTTTGGTTTTGATTGGGTTAAATGTTAGTCCCTAGGATTATCTAAGGGATTTACGTATTCTGGGGTGTAGAAAATCCCCAGATAAAATTGGATGGCTATTTTTTTTGTTGGGTCCAACTCTTTCAGACAGGAGGTCCGAGTTCCAAAAACTCTCTAGGGTTTGGGGCTGATCGAAGGATATGTTCAAAGCGTAAGGGTGAAAACAACCCTATCCCATGAAAAGTTTGGTTCCTAAAACTACTGCTTGGGAAGCCCTTGGGCAATGTAAAATCAAAATCTTTTGAGGGAGACAAGCTCATGCCCTCCTTCTAGCGCTAGTTTCTGTTGACAAGACTTTGTGACCGGCTCCGCCAACAGAGGTAAGTTGTCACTGGGTACCGGCTAACTCCACCTGAAGAGGTTTACCAGAGAATAAATTCTCCTAGCCTCCAAGCACCTGGTAGTCGGGTCTCAATGGTGTGAGGGAGCTAAGTTGGGAAGGTGACTATTGTGTGAGGGGATAGCTGGTTTTTACTCATCTTCTCAGGGATTTCAAAAGGGATGGGGTTCCCTGCAATCATTTGGATTATAAAATAAACTTCAAAAGATAGAACAGGGTTAGACATACATATCTCTATCTATAGTTATGCAATAAATATTCAAACATCAAACAATGCTCCAATGTAAGAAAGTACACTAAATACCAAATACATAAAGAACCAGCAATTCACATGCATTCAATAGCAAGGGGAGATAAGATCATTAATCTAAACTAAAAAATAGGAGCAGAGGACATACGAAAACATACTACACAAAAGATGTTTTTCTAACTCTAGAGATTAGAACAACACATAACAAATAGCCATAAGATGTCCTTCCTTCTTCCTTAACTCAAATGGTTCTAGCATCACTGGCGAGTACATTCATGGCTCCAGGAGAGCATTCTAAGATACTAAGAACAACTGAGCATTGAGCTCTTGAAATCATCTGAAAGTAAAAATGCTATGAACTTGAAAATGCTATGCTTCTATTACTTGCTGGACTGCAAAATCATCAATTTTTCTGACCCTTGTTATGGCATCAGATTTCTTATTTATACATAAAGTTTTACCTAAAACTAACCTGATTTAACTGTACAATTGTTGAATATAATACATTATCCATGGCCGGTACTACCTGCACCACTTACAATCACCTTGGGATATGCAGAGGTCTAACAAGATAGGAGAAGAAGATAAGAAGAGAAATCTGGAAGAATGAGCCTAGAGAAGAGTGTCAAGGTATTTATAGAAGCAATCTGATTGTCCTGGTATCCTAGTCTACATGCCTCATAAATGCAAATTTCATATCCCTATCTTTGATGTGCACCAGTTAGTTAATGCAGGAGCGGTGCCTTGGGGGAATCACCTGTCAGAAACATCCTTTCCACCTGACATACCTTATCTGGATCACCTACTTTCTAACCCTTATTAACTACTTGACAGTGATCGGTCGGCTCTGGGGAACCTAAACACTGATCACTGTGAATGAATACAAAACTTTGTACCCAAAATTCTAGAGTCCGCGAGCTTACGCTCAAAGAATAATGAATCTTCAAAACTATACCCTGCTGGTGAAAATCTCCAGAGACCAGAGGACTTTACTGTTCCTTGTTCTGTTTGAAGGCCTCCAAAATCTGGATGATTCCTTCCTCATCTACATCTTTGATGTAATCCCAGTAATAGTTGACAACCCTGAATTGCTCATCAACATCGCTGGCCCCTTCCTTGAATTATGTAGCTACCTTCACTACGTCATGGGTCCAGAGCATCATCTTGGTCAGACGCAACATTTTCCCTCTATCAAAATATCTAGAGGATTGGTACCATGACTCTATCAACTCATCAAATTTACTCAACACAAAATCTTCTAGAGTACACGTCCCGGTAGTAAAGGGATCGAATTGCAAAACCCTTGTTACAGATGTTGTATATAAATTTAAAGCATTCTAGACTTCTGGGATCTTATTCTTTAGGGCCGCTACCAATTGCTTGCTTGTCTCGATTTTGAGACCAAGTCTGGAGTATTGGACCTGGAGGAACCCAAAGGGTTCATCTCCCATAATACCTGATTCCATGATGACTTCCTCTCATAAGTTCATCATTTCTTCTAGTTCAGACCTCCACTCTTCATACTTTTCCATTTATTTCTCCCATAGGGAGACAACGCTGTTCACTTGGCCCACAATTTTTTTTGCCTGACAGAGGTCTGGGAGTGTCACGGTTAAGAACTCCCTTACGACTGTGACCTTCTCAGCGACCCACCCATCCACTGCTTGTTCTTTCTTCTTCATGGCCATTAGAGCATCCATATCACCCTATGGGAGTGATGTTTTGGATGTAGAGGCTTCCGGATGTATCTCAACTAATGATTGCATTAACTCTGCAAGAATCCTGAGGATATTTACATTATTTTCCTTTTCCTCCTTCATCTTATGTCTCTATTTATCATACAGGGCCTCAACTGTCTGGGTAGCCTCCCATAATACGTTCAATTAACCCTATTTATCTCTCCTGCCCAAAGGAACTTCTGTAACTATGTATTCTTCAGCCCTTACAACTATCGCCTCTACATCTGGGGGAGGTGTCGCTATTACTTCAATGGTGCTTCCTCCCAGACCACTCCAGAGGGTATGGATGGTATGGGCCCTCTTAGGCTTCTGAGCCTCTTAATTTATAGGCCATCATTTTAGCCAAGGAGAGGGTAACTATAACTATTGTCGTGACCTTCCTTTTTCTCGACTTTACTAGCCACTGTGGTGGCGGGGGTGGTCTTATGGATAGGTCTTGGGTATTGGGCTTTTCCTTGGGAGTTGGCCGCTTTTCTTCAGCATCTATGGCCTCTGTGGGTTCCTTTTCTCCGCTCGTGCGATTACCTGTGTCTCCCACCTTGGTGGAATTTTTATTAGTGATGTCGGGGATCCGGTCTCTGCGGGTGCTTGAAACATCTACATATTTGTCTCTGGGGTTCTCCCCTGTGTTTTTTTGCTGCGGGATTTCTTCGACATTATCCGCTGGGACATTCTCCTCCAAATGCACATCTTCTAGAGGGGGCATAGGTGTCTAGCCTGGATCTGGATGTAGGACCACGAAGACCACCTGGTCGAATGTCAGATTCTGGGGTAGATGATCACCCAGATTAACTTGAGGCACCTGGAGCGTGACGACTGGGGGTACGGTTGCTCCCGAACGCCCGGTTTCCCTAGCCATTTTCAGCTGCTCATCTTGTGTCTGCCTTTCCCTTGTATCGGTCCTCGGGACCAGTGTTTCTTCTATACTTGGTATATTTACCAATACTTTTTCTTACTCATGTCCTTGTTCTTGTTTTCAGACTTCTTCCTCTAGAGAAATTTCCTTTTGTTTCATTTCTCCCTCTCTGGCGATATTCTCTGCCTCTTGTGTGATGATCTCTTATGATACTCTCTCGACCTCTTCATATAGATTTACTAGATCTTTGGTCTGGAAGATGTCATTAAAATCATCACGGGGAGGGGATGTCTCTGTTCGATCCTCTACTTTAGGGCTGGAAAGGATAACCTCCACTGGAATGTTGCCCGATTGCCTGGGGTTTACATCTGCGCTTGGTGGAGGGTTATCCACCCTTGGCTTCTTTCTTCTTATTTGTAGCCAGGTCCCGACATCCAAAATAGATGTAGTTTCATCCTAGGTCTCCGTCTTCCGGCTCCTGAGTGCTGCAAGTGATGGTGAGCTTGAAGGGAGGGTGGATCCCACCGGAGTAACTTGAACGCTAAGAGAAATTCGGGCGCTTAATGTTTCACTCAGCTAGCGGGACGCCTCTATCTTAGTGTGAAGTTGTTCGATCATCTCAGATGGAACTGAGGATGGGATTTGAGTTGAGGAATCTTCCTTTACTTTCCCCTTATCTCTGCTCTACCCGGCCGCTCCGGAGGCCAAAGAGGACCCCCAAAAAATTGGGCCCCTGCTGGCACTTTTCGTGCACACTTGTGCAAAATACTCATGACTGTGCTATACAATGCCCTGGGTGACTTCTTCAATTGTTAAAGTCTCCGGGTGTCCCAATCCACCGAAGGGAGATCCATCTTGTCGATCCCCTACAGCTTGTGAGACGGGTCCTCCAAGGGCTTGCTGTCTAAAAAATCTTTTGGAAAAGTCTGAAGGCCGAGGCTCTTCATCATCCCTTTGGTCATCCTTGAGTAGCTTCGCTCCCAGATGTCAAATTCATCTTGGAAATCTTCCCAGAAATCCTCCATATGAGGCTCGTGTTGTGTGGACACCCGGGGCAGCGCTGTGCTTATCTTATCGAGTGGATCAAAATTTTTCCTTGCTAGGTGGAACTCGACCAGCCCCAGACTCTTCAACTCATTATCGACCTCTTTGGCCGCTGTAAGGCTGCAAGAATAGTTCTCGTAAATGATCGGGAATGGGATGGAGGTAACCTTATTCACTCCATAAAATGCATGAATTTCCAGGATTTGCCTGCAAAAATCTAACAAAATAATCCTATCCCCACAATGCTTGGGGAGTAGGTAGGGTTTGCCAGAAAACCCGGTCACCTGAATGTAAGAATGTTGATGAAATTTAGTGAAATAATTGTCATATGTACTCACTAAGGCCATAGCCTCCTTTGATAGCTGGTAACCAACATCCCGAGATGGTATCAAAATGTTTAAGTAAACGGAGGTGTCGTTTACTCAGCAAAAATTGGGGAAGCTAGCTTCCCATTGAATTTAGGGAAAATGGTCCCACGGAGAACTCTAGCCAGGCCTAGTCCCAAGGACGCCCAATGCAACTAAACCCTAAATTCTAGGTCTTTTTTGTGCCAGTTCCCATAACACATACGAAGTCATGTAGAACTTCATATTCCAGCCGATGTTGTTCAACTGGAAGTCTACATGATTGGCAACAATTGTTTCCAAGTCAAAATTTTGCCCATTGGTGGAGATGCCATATAGGAAGTAGTACATCCACGGTGAGAAATCCTGGGCATGAGATTCTCCAAAGACCCGACATAAGAAGATGGTCCCCATTTGAATGCTTTCTTTTAAATCTACTAGGGGGATCTCCAACTTCATCTTCTTGTAGTCCTTCCTCAGTGTCTTTAGCCAGTGGTTGTTGAGATGTTGTCGGGCAAGCTGTGAAAATTTGTCAAACTCCTGCAGTGAGGTGGTGTAGGAGATGACAATAGAATTTGAGGACTAGGGGATTCCCAGCCTCAAAGCAAATGTAACAACGTCCAAAGATACTAAGGGCATTGGATAGCCTGTTGGAAGGGTAGCAATAAGTATCATGACCCACCCAGATGGTGGTGTTGTAGTGTTTGGCTAGAGTTAGGATCAACTCTAGGGCCTTCATAGAGTAGGGGAAGTAGACCACTTTGATGATGTCGGAGGTGGCCAAGTTCTTTGCCATATTATCTCCGGCAGAACACTGGGCAAACATTGTTCTGATTATGCCTTGTAAACTGGCCCAGGGTCCGACCTCAGTGTCAGTGACCAACTACAATTTAGAATCCACCTTGGATCCTACGAGGGCACCATCCTTTGGATATTTGGATGTGAGCGTGATTATTTCCAGTGCCTTCTCATCCTTTGACTTGGTGGCCGCTCTTGTTGAAGTGGTTTGAAGTTTCAGATTTCCGGGAGGAGAAGCTACCTCAGACATGTTGATCGTTGAATTGTTGATAGCCTCCACAACCGGACAACTATTAATACAAGTTATTAAATAAAATAAGTTCTGGGTTCCGGAGGTTTCATCGTCATTTGCACCTATTCAAAAATACGTTAGCTTGCATCAAATCCCTGAAATGTAATAAACAATAACTCACTTTGGATTTTATCAACATCGGGGGATTCCAGGGGAGTTCTGGTATATGTGACAATGTGATGAAGGTCATGGGATTGCGTGGAACCCAGAGTCTAGAGAAACTAGCTGTTATTGAAATGACCGGGCAGTGAGCCGTACTTGGCTGACGTGGGTCGTCGCATGGTCATGCAATAAATGGAGTAATGGCACTTAATGGCGATAGATGTCTTGACACTGATGAAATGAATGCCACTTGTGTTTGTTTTGAAAGTTCATACGTGGGTGAATTTAATACCGCCATCAATGTTGAAATGACAGAGAGATAAAACCACCATGGCTTGAACAGGTGAGGTGCCGAGTTTGAACCAGGCAAAAACCAGGTGGTCAAGCTCAAAACTGGGGTCTACGATGCAACAGAGCATGGTGAGCTCACCACAGGGTGGGTTGGACAAAAAGGAATGTACAGACCAAGCACGCAGAGACACACTATGGACACCCTATTTACTCAAGAGGCCAAAGAATGAAATATTTACAACAGACGACACTAACTAACCTACAAACTACCAACAACTTATAGAAATTTACAACTAACCTACGCTATTTATAGGGGTTTACACTATTTACAATGATTTGCACAAAAACTCACATTGTCTACAAAATGTACATAAAAACACAACACATGGAAGGTGGACAACCTTCCTGCGAAGAAATCCCACCAATAGGAGGTGATGACGAAGACCAAAAACAGAAAGCAAGCAAAGCGGAAATAAAACCACAGATGAAAAAGAACAAAGAAAACAAAAAAAGAAAGAGAGAACAAGAAGGGCCTACCTTGAATATCAGGAAATGCAGGAGGAAGGGCACGTGAGGTGCTCTGTGATTAGATAGCTTCATGGACCACAAACATCAAAGACCCTACAGGAAATTTGGAAGCACACACAAGCTCAAACAACAACTGTACTGTTAAATGCTTAAAGCAAATGCACTTAGCTCACCGGTAATCTTCACAAATCACATTTAATCACTCTTAATTCATTTAGAGTAATTTTCTCACGGTAAATGTAAAAATGACAAGTGAAACTTTATTTATACCCTTAGGTGAAAGTGCATCGCTTCCTCTCGCAAGTCCTGAGAAAAGGCAAACCTCCGGACTCTGGGTCCAAGGATTCCATGAAACGACACCCTCTAACAAAAGAGGAAGCAGTGGCAAAGAATCTCAGAGTCTGGAATCTGGCTGGAACAAAGTAACAAAACACTTTGGGACTGGGTCCCAGAGGGAGAGAAACCAAAAGAAGAGAAAACAATGACCCCACGGAGGCAAATACCGACGGAAAACAAAAGAAAAAGGAACAAGGACAAAGCCAAAAGGGGGACCCAAAATTTTTCCAACAAAATGTAGGGATGGGTATGCAGGGAATAACAATATGTTTGAAGAAATATTGAATCCCAGTCCAAGATATCGAAAGAAGAAAAATCTATAGATTCAACTATTCAACTGCCTGAATGTTTGAAGGTTGAACATAAAATCTAAAGAATTCAAGACCTCAAATTCAAGAGAAAGGTAACCAAGTTGATGGAAAGGAAAAATCAACAGAGTCAAAAGAGCTTATGCAAGAAGCTTGATTGGCATTTATTGATGCTATTTACTCTTTATTTTTCTGAGTATTTGTAGTGTTCAATGTGTCTATTTATCTAGTATTTCTATGATATTTAGCTTTGTATTGAGAGAAAATTACTTAACAATTCATGCAATAGAAATATTTTTGACGGATCTTAAACTTGCCAGCTAAAGTGAGGATGTAGTTAAATTAATCTTGAACAATTCTTTTACTATGTGAAGAAATTAGAGCCAATCATGTTATTCATTAGGATCATTGGAAATCTACTTGATAACTCGACATGTAGCCGTGTATGGATTTTAATTTATTCAAATTTGGCAATAGTAATACAAGTTTTGTATTGTTCCTAAAAATTGGCTTCATGTTTGACATCCTCATAATACTAGGAATATTCACTACTTCAAAGTCATCATATACAATGTAATGTAATCCAAATATGGTAGAAATTAAATCACTCTCCAATAAGACTTGAACTTCTGATATGCTCAATTTTGTGATTGTGTATGCTACTATTGTATACTAGGATTATAATCGCATGGGCAGAGAAGACCAAGGTCAGAAGGATAGTGTATGCTTTTGGCTGGAATTTTTATTTGTTTTCCTCTTGAATGCAATAGTACTTTCATTCTACTTGGATTGATACGTAATGATCTTTCCTTAATGATCTAGAAGAATTGTGTAGCTCTACATCTAGGTGAACAATATTTCTTATTCTTAGCATATGCATTACAAGATGTTGACATGAAACAAGATAACTTGATTATGTGTGTTCGAAATCTAAAATTTGAAAGCTCATAGAGAATTCATTAAAATGTAAATTTAGAAATTCATAGTTTCTGTGTGTATCCAATAATAAAAAGTGGCTTCAATAATACAAATCTGACCTCAATTGAGGTTTCACCCACTGTTCTATGTTTTGTGAATGGTCAAGAAGTTTTAAAGGTCATGATGTTTTCAATCATATCATGGTTATAGTTCCAGTTCAGAAATATCTACCACCAAGAACAGCCTTGAGAACAACTACAATAGGATCAAAATACTTTCTTTTCCTAGAGCAAAAAAATAACAATTAGGAGAAGCCTCATCCACAGAGGTATAAACTTATGAACAATAACACAACCAATATAAACTATACCAACACATAGGAACAACATCGCAAACAAGGATCGAGTCCTACGTGAAAGACAGAGGGATCCTAGAAAAGAGGAGGTGGGGTCAAAAGGATGCAGTTCTGAATAGTCAGAGGTCCTACAAGGTGACAAGGAGGTATCAGATTGGCATCGACCTTGGTCAACTCTATTCAGGACCAAACCCTCAGGCAAGTCCCTTTTTCTGAAGATAAAAGACCTATCTAATAAGGAAAATGGAAAATATGCTATTTCATTACCGGACGAACTCATTGACCACAATATTGCCTCAATTGTCTCTCACTTTGGTGGGAAAATTTGCTGGTCCTAGACCAAATATTGACATTGTTAGATCCTTTTCCAAACGGAAATGGAATCTAAAAGGTCAGGTTGAAATTAAAGCTATGGCTAGAGGTTTCTTGACCCTAGAGTACTCTTGCCCTAAAGACTATGCTAAGATCCTTTGTGCGGGGGCGTGGACTATTGGAAAATCCACTCTTGCCCTACAAAAGTGGACCCCTAACCTGGACCTAAACGATTCTTTTTATGTTCAAGCTCCGGTTTGGGTTAGACTACAAGAGCTCCCTCTGGAGTTTTGGTTAGAAGATGTCTTTGCTGGAATCGCAAAATTCTTTGGTGAGCTTCTCTCAATTGACCCTGTGACTGAGGATAGGCGATGCCTTACCTATGCCAGAATTTGTATTGGGGTGGAAGAAGGGAAAGACATGCCATAGGTTATTAAAATCCACTCTAAGGTTGGAAAAAGGATATATAAACTTGAGTATGAAAGCGTGCCTTTTGCTTGCTTCCACTGCAAGAAGGAAAGACACATGGCCAGGAAATGCCCTGCTCTGGCTAAGGAAAAAGCATAGAAAGCCCAAAAGAATGGGGGGAAACAAAAAGATCAACACCCCGAAGCTTCTATCTCGAGGAACCCCCAGGTTGTGGCTCAGGTTTGGTGAAAGAAGGAATCCTCCTCTGACCCCTCTACTAAGCTTGGGGGAGCTGCTAAGTTAGTTTCTATCTTTATAGAGTATCCCTACCAGATTCATCCTACAAAGGTTAAATGTCTGGACCTTCTACCTTTTGTGGCGGCAGAACCAATTTCAGAAGGAAGTACTCTTAAATCCCTTAAGGATCAGTGGGGTGATAAAAAATTTCCCTCCCCTTCAGCGGTGGATCCTCAATCCCCTAAACCTTCCTGGGAGTTAGGTGTTTTCTTTCAAGCACAAAACTCTCCGAAGGGCACGGATTCACCGGCTCACACCAAACCTGAGAACCAGAAAATGGAACTGGAAGCTCTTCTAAACTCAATCACTCTGGGAAGCTTCACCAGAATGGAAGGTATATTTGCAAAATACAAAGAAGGGAAGGAGGGGGAATGGACAAAGGTCATGAATAGAAAAATTAGTAGAGAACCATCCACGGTCTCCCTAGCAACAACAAGAAGCAAGAACAAAGATGATCTAGGAAGTACAAAGAAAGGACTAGGGGGAAAATCCTTGTTCTAGATCCGACAAGAAGAAGCCTGAAAAAACATTACAGATGGAACCCAATAGACCATCTAGGTTGCTCGTACTCCAAGTTATAAATGAAGCTAATATCATGGAATATTCATGGACTCAATGGGTCGCACAAGCATGATGTTTTGAGGAATATGATCAGGGATCATAGACCTGATGTTATTCGCTTATCCAGGAAACAAAGATGAAAAAGGATAAATTGGAAGGAATCAATTTTTGTAATTCTATGGATAGATTCACAACCAACTCAAAGGGAGCCTCTAGAGGATTGATGACTCTATGAAACTCCTCTCTTTAGACTGCGGATGCTATCTACGGAGAAGGTAATATTCTGCTGTTAGTAATAACTGAGAGGGGGAGGTGAATCAGTGGCCTCAGAAATTTATCCAATCTAAACTTTAATCCACCAATCAATAATTCTCAAATTATTAAGTCCCAACAAGATGCATGCCTTTGAAATACTTGAAACAAATAATTGTCTGTCAGTTTACCTTGTCTGTCCTTATTCTCCTTGATAACCGATAAGTAGTAAACTGTATTTACCGATACCCAGTAAATGTGTAGAGTATACCAGTTAATCCATAAATGCATATGTAGAATGTAAAACAATAAAGTAATAAACCATACACACATAACACAAGGATTTTAACGTGGAAACCCTCTTAAGGGAAAAAACCATTGAGACCGGTACCCCAAATTTTCACTCTTCTGAAGTGAGCCTTGTTAGGAGCCAACTCTGTTAAAGGTTACAAACACACTGTTAAGTGCGACCTTGTTAATGGATTTTCAATACATAGGTTGTCACTTTGTATATGGCATCTACGCTACCATCCTTGAATCAGTCTCATGACTATCAATAGGCTTTATGTAAATCTTACTACCATCCTTGAATTAGCCTCCTTCTTAGACTATTAATAGGCTTTAGGTAAGACCGGTGCTACTATCATGAGTCAACCTTCTGGTAATCTGTTAGGATATACCTCAGTTACAAAAGACTGTTAAGTCCTGCTCTGTTAAGAGACTTAATGCTTCAATGGTTA
>MU223519.1:2421353-2432332 GCA_018584345.1 Thuja plicata | reverse complement strand
TAGTTATCTTCTTGCCAACTATGTAAATCATCTTTAAATCACTTACTTAACTATGGTCGAATAAAACAAATCAAACAACCAGTTAAGTCTATCTTTTAGCTCTGCCAGCTAGATATTTTGTCATTTTTTGATCTCTCTGTTCTGTCGGTCAATTCTGTAGTTCGTCGCCGTTGACAACTGCCAGTTTCGTCGATGTCACTTCAGTTAGCTTTAGGATCTCCGTCTGTCGGGCATCATTAGATCTTTCTCATCGGGCAACAATGTCTTTAGCTCGTCGGGCATCCTTTGATTCTACTTCGTCGGGCAATATTGTCTTCTGCTCGTCGGGCATCACTGTGACTTTTATCTCTGTCTTTACCGATGGTGTGCACTCCGCCGGTGTATTCTGTCACTTAGTGAATACTTGACTTTTATGCATTGCTGAAACCATAACCTCTATTCCATTGATTCTCTAAAGTATTTGGCATTATGTGTATGACCATACAGATGATATCAAGCTGACATCAATGACAATACAAACCATTAACTGATTTAATGTCTTGCATCATCTTCAACTTAATATAGTGAACCATTTAATCAGTTACATGTCATCATCTACTTCTCAATCTCATTAACATTAAGTCTAAAGAAAGTTGGTTTCTCTTGAATATCTACGGTCCTAATTCTAAACGTGGGTGAAAAATATTCTAGGACAAACTTAGAAGTATTATTTCCTTGTTGGATCTCTCTAAATGCATTATTATGGGGGATTTCAATACCCCCCTTAAAGAAGGGGAAAAATTGGGTGGGATCATCCATGATTGGGAAAGCAGGTAGGATCTCATGGACTTTATCAATGATCAAGGTCTTTTAGATCTAGATCTTAAAGGGGAAAATTACACCTGGAGCAACAAGAGAACCAGGACTGACTTTATTCAAGTCAAATTATACAGAGCGCTGATTACGACTGACTCGTTGACCTCCTATAGCAGCAAACTTTCTGCTCTGCTGAGAATTGGCTAAGATCATTCTCCCCTTTCTCTCATCCTAGCCTCATTTACCAAGCATAGGAACTTCCCTTTTAGATTTGAAATAATGTAGATTACTCATCCTAACATAAACAATAAGATTCTGGAATGGTGGAATATCGACATCAAAGGTTCAGTAATGTTCAAAATAGCCAAAAAACTCAGAAATGTTAAAATCAACATTAAGATCTAGAACAAAAAGGAGTTTGGGGACATCTTTGCCTCCAAAAACAAGGCCATCTCTTATCTTCAATCTATCCAAGAAGTTATCTAGAGAGATGAGTATGATGAGGATAACTTAAATCAAGAAAAAATAATGCTTTTGGAATACCATAATGTGATAGGCAAGGAGGAAATGTACTGGAAACAAAGGTCAAGATCCATATGGCTTAAGGAGGGGGATCAAAATACTCACTTCTTTTATCTTTCTACCATGAAACACAGGGCATCCAATAGAATCAGTAGCATCAAAAGTTGGAATCAGATTGTGCGGGAAGACAAAGGTATCTCTATAGCGGCGGTTGATTTTTTCAAAACCCTCCTCTCGAAAGACTCTAACCTGTCGTACCAGGACTAGGAGAAGCTCTTAACCAACATTCCTCCAATGATATCAGATCTTCATAATAAATCCCTATGTGCTATTCCTAATATGGAGGAAGTGAAAAAAGCCCTAGACTCTCTTCCAGGGGACAAGGCCCCAGGCCCCGATGGCGTTCGCATGTTTTTCTTCCACAGGTTCTGGGATACTGTCAAAAATGATTTGGTCAAAGCTGTGTAGGAATTAGTTGGATCCAGGAATCTACTTAAAGAACTCAATGCCACCTTCCTTGTTCTTATCCTAAAAGTCTCAGGGGTGGACTCCATGGATATTTTCAAACCTATTAGTTTATGTAATTCATTCTACAAGATCATCTCTAAGATCATCACAATCAGGATTCTTCATTTTCTCCCCATCATTATTGCTCAACAACAGTCTGGCTTTGTCCCAAAGCGACAGATCTTGTACTCCATAATGGTGGTGCACGAAGTAATTCATTCCTTAGAAGCTGGGAATCGGGAGGGTTTCCTTCTCAAGCTCGACTTATCCAAAGCTTATGATAGAGTGGACTGGTCCCTTCTCATGAAAGTGATGCGAGATTATGGCTTTAATGAGAAAGTCTGTCTCATCATTAACTAGCCTATCTCTTCACCTTCCTTCTCGGTCCTGGTTAATGGTTCTACTTTGGCATTCTTTAGTGCTTCGCGAGGTCTGAGACAAGGGGACTCCCTATCCCCTATTCTCTTCATTATCTGGGTGGAATTCTTGGGAAGATCGATCTCTGCTCATAGGTCTGCTGAGGAGCTGAAAGGCATTAGGTCATCTTCTAGTATATCCATCTTCACTAATCAACAGTTCATGGATAATACCATATTAGGAGGGGAAGCGTCTGTGAATGAGGCTAAAGTTGTCAGAAACTTGTTGGACTCCTATACTAGGGCCACTGTCCAATATATCAACTGGAACAAGAGTTCCTTATACTTCATCAACACCCCCGAGGTCAGACAAAAAAGAATGACAGATATTTTGGGGTGTGGTATTGGTTCCTTTCCTTCCAACTACTTAGGCCTCCCGCTGGGAGCTAAACCCCCAAAAGAATTTTGGAATAGACTTATTGACATATTTAATAGAAAGTTGGCAGGGTGGAAGGGCATTATTCTCAGCCAAGAAGGAAAGATTTAGCTGGTCAAGTCTACTCTCAAAAACCTCCCTACCTACGCCCTCAGCCTTTTCTCCATCCCGGCTAAGGTGGCTGAAGCCTTGGAAAAAATTCAAAGAAGATTTCTCTGGTCGGGGGCGGAAGAACACAAGTGCATTCCTTTTGTTGCGTGGGACAAATATTATCTTCCCAAAAGGGAAGGGAGACTGGGTATCAAAAGGATCAAGCCTTTTAACAGGGCAATCCAGGCTAAACAGAAATGGAGAATCTTCCATGGCAAAGGGGAATGGCGGGACTTCTTCGAGGAGAAATCCCTGCCCAATGACTCTCTAAGTTTCTTCTTTGAGAATGAGGATATCCCACAAGGTTCTTGTATTTAGAATGGCCTTCTTAAAGCTAAATAATTGGCCAAGACCAAAGTGAAATGAAAAGTTGGTAATGGCCACAATATTAGCTTTTGGAAGGACAATTGGGTTCTGACTAAACCATTGAAATACACTGAAGACTTCAACCAGTGGAAGGAGGACTGCACCCTGCGCTTTGGGGATAGGGCTAGTGACTATAGGGTTGGTAATTTGTGGGTGGACCTAGCTTTAATTTCCTCAGACTTATCCCCTTACCCATGGCTCTCAACGCCACTTCGCTTTCCCAAAACCAAGATATTTTGATCTGAGAAGGTTCCTCTAATGGCTCTTATGCTGTGGCTTTTGCTTATTCTGCTCAATTCCATCCTAAAGCCCATCCTTTTTGGGCAAAGGCCTGGCTTCCTAGTTTATTCCCAAAAATTAATGTTTTTTTCTAGCTCTTGCTTCAGAACCGCATCCTGACTGTTGATAACCTCATTAAGCGAAGAATCATGATTCCCAACAGGTGTGTTTTATGTCTCTGTCAAGCAGAATTTGTTGATCACATTTTCATTCATTGTTCCTTTGTTAGCTCTGTCTGACACTATATTCTGGCTTTATTTGGCCTTCACTAGTGTTTCCCTTCCTCTATCAAAGATTTTTTCTACCAATGGTCCTGGCCCTTCAAAAATACTATCTTTTAGAAAATCAGGTCTTGGGTGTTGCCTCACCTTTGCTGGGGCATATGGAAAGAATGAAACAATCGCATCTTTAGGGATTGTAGTGCCAGCCCAAAAGTCATATTTGAAAAGATTCATCATGCAATGTTGAAAAAATTTGTTGTGTGTGGGAATAATAACCCTTTTGTAGGACAAAGAGATGTCGACCCCAAGCATTCTAAGGATAATTGACACTGCTTCTGGTGCTATCCTCCGAAAGGCTGGTCAAAAGCCAACTTTAACGAAGCTGCCAAGGGAAACCCAGGCAAGGCGGGAAGTGGCAGAATTATTTAAAATTGTTTTGGTCAAGGCATTGCAGTGGTCAGTCTCCTGTTGGGTACACAAACCAACCACTATGCAGAAGAGAACGCTACCCTCCACATGACCAAGTTAGCTCATGATATGAGGATACAACATCTCTGGTTAGAAGGTGACTCACTTAACATCATCAATTGTCTTAAAAACATCCACCCACCTTCATGGACCATCACTAATATGATAGAGGAGAAATGTGGCCTCTTCAATTCTTTTTAAAAGGTGTACATTACCCATGTGTTCAGGGAAGGTAATCAAGTCGCCGACTGGTTCGCCAACTGGGCGGTGCGAAGTGACAAGCATATGCACTGGCCTAGCGGCGGAGATTTACCACGTGATGATTTGGATTTATTTGATCTCGACTGAATCCATGGGAGGGAAGAATATATGAAAATCAATCATGATTGTGATAGCTCGAATGGGTAATGGCGTCGCCATAAATGGTAAGTACGAGACAGGCTGCAAGGGTAATACTAACAATAAAAACTTGCACACTTACTAAGAGCTATGGTTTTTATAGAGATTTGAGTATGTTAGCTACCCTGAATCATTTAGTGATGGGAGGGGAAAGACAGGAGGGAGCCTGCAAAGGATAAGAAAAATGGAAGAGGTGAACAAAGGTCTAGAATTACCTTCATAATGGAGGGATTTCAACCTTTATAGAAAGACTCCATGGCAGAAAGCTGACTGTAACTAAACTATTCATCAAAAACTTGAACGAAGGTAGCATAGAGATTGAGGGTAGAAAATTCATGGTTACCGAAGATGTCATCTCTGTTGTGATGGGGATACCCAAAACTTCTATAGAGACTGAAATATTTTGGACACTACTATTAGTGATTTTGTGAGAGACGATGAGGAGAAGAATGAGCTCATCAAAGTTGGCACTCATTACCTGCCCGAAGGATTGAAAATGTTGTGGCAGTTTGTTCTCCATGCTGTCATCTACAAAATTACTCTGGACTCCAAGTTTGATAGAATTCAAACCCATCACTTTGTACTACTGAATCACTTTTGACATGGCATGTTGGCCTCTATCCCCTTTTACTTATATTCTTCCATAAATGATAATATAAATGGGTATAGAGACAAAGCAATTGCTAACCCTTCCCTACATGAAGGGCTTTTGCAGTTAATCTGTGAGTACTTTAAAGCCCAAATCCTAGGCAAGGAGATGAGCCAAACAAAGGAGATAGAGGCCTGGAGCTCAGACTATATCCCCTCAGATACAAAAGACAATGAAGGTATGCATTCCAAAGAGATTGAGGAACATGATACAAAGAAGATTAACTAGGGGTTGACGTTTAAGAAGAAAAGAGGCAGTTTGGTTAGAGTCAAAAAAGAATTGGCAACCCCTAAAAAATAGAGCACCACTACTATATCTTCCGACGAGGATTACAATGAGAACAAGGAGGGAATGGATTCTGAAGGTGGTGAGTACCTGACTAGCGGGAAAGGTAGAAAGAGAAAGCTCTCCATGACTGGGAATTACCCAAGCAACAAGGGTAAGGACAGGGCGACGTTTGCTGATAGGACTATACCGGAGGACAAAAATTGTAGAGCTTCCCGTGTTGCGGACAACAACCCTTCTCCACAGACTTATGACATGGGGAGGGACCAGGATAATGAGTTTAGCTATTATATGGTAGAAAAGGGCAGGATAATTGGCTGGAGGGACTTCAATGTTAAGACAACAAAAATGGGAATAACTAGAGAAATAATTAACCCCAAGGTCTTGGAGGGAGAGGGCGGCCGAATTAAGTTGGACGTTCTCATTGACCTGTTAATGGTGGTGTTCAGTGATAACACTAGGGAGTTTGACGTGAATCTGCTCAATAATACTAGAAACGACATGCTAGACCAATATAGGACTATTAAATGGCTTTTCCATGAGGTGGAAGACCTCAAAAACAAGGTTAAGGGTACCAACAAGGCCAACAAGGATATTGATGCAAAGGAACAGAGTAACCTGAGCACCTAGGTCAAGAAAATGGAGGATAAAATGACTAGGGTTGATGCTACCCTAAAGAAGATTGCAGAACAAAGCTACAACACCATGAAAGCGTCCAGGGAGCACACTAACACTTACATTGACAAGCTAGAGGAAAATCTCGAGGGGAAGGAAGCGGCCAGAATGGTTGTGGATTCAGACCAGGAGCCTGATCAAGGTCTGGGCAAGAGAACTCGTGCTAGAACCAAGAAGATCAAGGACAAGGAGCTGAAGAAGGATATCCAAAAAATCAAGGACTTGACAACCAACATGGAGCTGATGGAGGCTGAGGCTGTCAGTCTTTTGGTGGACCTTTCTTGAGGTTCTCTGGCTTTTTTTGCTGTCTCTGGTTTAATCTGCATTTTTAGATGCTTAGCCTATTTTTTGCTCTGGATTTTTGGCCTGCTCTGCTTTATTCTGTTAACTATGTTACCTCTTATTACTTTGTTCCGGGTTTCAAGAACCCTGTAAAACCTATTTTATTTAATCAAAAACCTCTTATTACCTCTTGTTACCTCTTGTAACCCTTGTTACCTCTTATTACTTTTGAAAAAAATTTCTCAGGTCATGTAACAACCCAAAAGATCATGTTCTACCTTAGATGTATCCTAATATGTTCCAATTCTATTGTTTTTTGGCTAATTGCATTGTTCTATTATTTTAGAATATGTTTTGATTTGGTTTTTTCCTGATTTGGCAAAGGTTTTGGTCCTTTGAAACCATGCTTACATAATAAAAAAATAATAAATAGTACATAAACATGAAAAGTGTTGGATCAACAAAGAAAGAGACAATAATCAACAAACTAAGCCAAACCTCCAAGAATCAATGCTTATAATATTTCTTCCAATATGGAATTATTTATTTCTAGGAATTTGATTTGATTATTTGTATCATTGTTGGAAAATTTATCATTAAGGGTGTTGGATTCTCTGTAACAATGCATGACTTTATAACTATTAAATTTGGTGAGTAGTTTGTCAATTTGAATAAATATTACCAACATTCTAGTTTGAAAAGATTTTATTTATTAAAATTTTCATGATTAACATAGAGTCTCCCTCAATCATAAGTTCAATTATGTTCTTATTAATAGTCAACTCATGGCCCATCAACAAACAATTAGCCTCAACAATATTATTTCTATTATCTAGTAATCTTTTGATGGTAGCCACTAAGTTCCTACAATGAAATCCTTTATTAATGCTAAAGTTCTAGTTTTATTAGGGTTGCATTTAGAAGCACCATCATACTTTAATTTATACTTATTGTTAGGTCACCTCAAGGTTCACTCATAGGTGGAGAAGAGGCAAAGCACAAACAAGAAAAGCTAAAACCAACTCTATTACCAATAGTATCATCTTACAATTAAGGGGAAGCCTAAGAGTATCATAGGTACCTTGTGAAAAAACACTTCATCCATGCAAGGACATGCTAGGAGGGAGTTGGAGGAACTCTAGCTATTGCATAAGGGACATTTCCATAGTGGTTGAGGATCACTTATAAGTAGGAAACCTATATTATAACTTTTTACCTTGCACATAGATCTATACTAAGATATTAAAGAATTATTGCTTTAGAAAAAAGTCAAATATATTGATTAATAAAGCAATTGGAAAATAGTGCTAAATTTATGTTTTTCCAAATGTTGAAATGAATCTTTACCTTGAAAGCGTGCTAGATATAGTTGAGTTTATGATGGATATAATTTATATACCATGAAAGAAAAATGTGTGAAGTAACAAACTTTAATTAAAAGGGCTTAAAAATATATGGATCAATTTCCAAAGGTTTTAGACTTTAGGGTAGAAATAAAAAAAATGCTTTAAAGATTTTGACTACTTACATTAAGACCAATGCAGGTTACATATACCCAAATTAGATAGTCTAAATCCCATAAGTGTGCCTTGGAATAGAATACACCAAATGCAATGAACTAATTATTATTCCAAAACAATAAACTAAATGGTACGAAATCTACATTGCCGCATTTAGTGTAGCAATTACAAATTTTATCACTAGTTTAACATAAAAACAATGAGAAAATAGGGAGCAAACCAACAATCTTTAAGTCAAAGTTTTTAATTGTAAAAGATAGTATTTGGACCCCACTTCCAATCTTTCCACCGTGGTTGGAAACACTTGATACTAATTTTGTGAACCATATCAATTAGAGCCATCTCAACAATTGTATCAAAAGTTTCATGATATTGAGTATAGGTAAAAGTTGTCTTTAGTTTCATTCCATAAATTAGAGTCATAGAAGCTCTAGAGAATATATCCTATAAATTTGAATTTTAACTTCTTGTAAAATCTTAAGGCACCCATGAAAGGAAACCTTTCCAATGAATAATCTTTATCTTACAAAATAAGGAGCCAATTGATATTTTGTTGGTTGATGGAAATCTTGTCATTGAACATTAAACCATTCTAGACACCTAGGGCTTCAAAGCCTTCTGTGATCTCCACATACTTTTAAAAACAAATGTTCCTTCAATATGAAATGTATTCTTCATGGTGTAAATAGTGGTTGAAGTCTAATTCCCCGTATAATAAATTCATCTAGAAGGGTGATCAAAGACAAATTACAATGTTGAATCAAAATAATTCACGATTCATCTCCACATGTGAAAAACATGAATAATCTAAATGTAGTGTCAACCACTCTACATAATAGCCACAATCATCTACCATCTCGTAGGAGATGACAAAACTCCTAAGCAACCTAATGAAAAATCTCGTGACTTTCTATTGAAGCCAAAATAAACTCACAAAAGAAAAAAAAATTCAAGTTCATACAAAACACCTTAAACATAACTCAATAAGAAGAACAATAATCATGGGTAGCTGTGAGAATCTTGGAACACACTTTGATATTTTCTTGCCAAAAGGAGGGGTTTTACAGTCTAATACATTAGGGCCCGTTTGTTTCCTGGAATATGACAGGAATTGGCATTATCTAATTCTAGATAATGCCAAATTCAATGTTTGGGTCCTTGGAAAAAAATGGAATTGGAATTCCGAAATTCTCATTTTGCCCCCAAAATGGGAATATCATCTTCCACCTAAATAGGTGGAATTGGAATTTCAAATTCCAATTCCAATTTTTACAAAAGCAAATTTAATATTTTGTGGGATCCGTGACTATAAAGATGTATATTATATTGCTATACGGATGTATATATATACATGTGTGTGTGTATACATGTGTGTATATATGCATGTGTGTATATACACATGTGTATATATACACATGTGTGTATATATACATACATGTATGTGTGTATATATACACACATGTATGGTATATGTATATGTGTATATATACACACACGTGTGTGTATATACACAAATGTGTGTATATATACATGTGTGTACATGGACAAACACTTGTATGTGTATATATACACACATGTATGTGTGTATATATACATAAATGTGTGTATATGTGTATACACATATGTGTGTATGCGTGTATATATATACACATGTGTGTATATGTATATACATGGATACACACTTGTATGTGTATATACACACATGTGTGTATACACACACATGTGTGTATACACACACATGTGTGTATAAGCACACGTGTGTATGTGTATGTGTGTATATGTACACAAATTTGTGTATATGTGTGTGTATACACACATGTGTGTATATGTGTATACATATGTGTATATACACACATGTATACACATATACACATGTGTGTATATATATACACATGTATATACACACATGTATGTATGTATATATACACATGTGTGTATATATACACATATACACACCATATTCAAAGAAATTAAAAAATAAAGAATTAAAATTCCTTATGCATCTTCTCATTCATCTTTCGGGTGGACCAAACGGGTCAGTCCATATTCCGGATTTCATTTTGAGGATAAGAATCTTCCTGAATTTGCAGCATCTTCCTGAATTGACCATATCCAGGATATGCTATTCCAGTACCCAAACAGGCCCTTAGCTTTTTTGGAAAATAATTGGCAAGAACTTGTTGCCATTAGGATTCGAACGAGCCTAGAAAGCAAAAATGATGTCCAAGATTATGAAACTTATCTTCATGACCAATGCATTTATTAGCGAAGGAATTGACTTGCAATTCATGGAAGGAAAGGTTTCCATGTAACATTGAAACTTATGCCATTGAATGATAGAATCAAAAAAAGCTTTGCAAAATATATTTGAGCATTTGAAAACTTGTTTGATATTTTAAAGTCATCTTCAATAGGAAAGTAACAAATCATCTTACAAAGTAATCGTTTGTGTATTCAATTGAAGAGTTAGATACGACAATACTTTTAACCAACCCTTCAAATAAAGACCTTCAAATAAAGAGTGAACCACAAAATAATCAAAACCTTCAACGATAAATCCAATCAAATAGTTATATTCATTTATTTTAACACAATAATCTTCAATATAGGCATACGACCATAATTAGTTGGGTTTTCAAATCCTTTAATGTAACCTCATATATCAAGGAAACAAAAGCAGCCGATGAAACAAATAACAAGGACGCATAGCGTCTAGTTCCTGCCTATGTTTAATTTGAAGTAGTCAAAATGCTAAGCATATATGCAATTTAGGCATTATACAATTGTCTTGAATGTCTAACTTTTGTCAATTTGAGGACTTAATGCTACTGTTAACTATGCTTATAGTTTTTGACCTCATAAGCTTTAATAGAGGATACTTCATTCATGCTCCTTCTAATTTTATATCTATTACAACCATTGAGGTTTCTATATTTAACATTCATTTTTCATTCCTAAACAAACCCATCTATGTATTTTTCGCTGAGGATGATGTATATTATTTTTTATTTACAAATGCACGGAAACAAAATGAGATCAAAGTATACTACTAAATTAGGAATGTAGGCT
>MU223519.1:2373455-2384727 GCA_018584345.1 Thuja plicata | reverse complement strand
GCTCAGAAGTCAGAAAGAAGAGTGAGCCAGAAGTACAGTAGAAGAGATCCTAGGACCTGTAAACCCAAGCAATCCACCAGAGTGCATAAACTGCCAAACTCAGAGGAGAGAAAACCTGGAGCAGAATTTGGAAAAAAAACCCCTACAACTGAGTAGTTCACTAAACCAACTTTTCGACGATATCTGGTTTGCCAAAAACGGAGTATGGATGAGCTAGATATGACTCCCGGAAGATAAAACCAAACATCGGACTTCAACAGAAAAAAATGCTGTCAAAATGGCAGAACCCAAAAACCTAACCTTCATCATCGGAAAGAGCTTTCCGACAGTATATGGAAGTTGAAAAAAGACCCCCGGATGCTCAAGATAGAGCGAAAACACTCTAGGAGGGTTAGAAAGGCCTCAGAAAAATTTTTTTAAGCCCCTCGGGCTAAAAAAAGTGGGCCCCCGGGCGCATGGCGCGCTCAGGGGGCTGGGTCGCAGCCCCTGGTCCTTCATAGGACTGGCCGCTATGCTAAAGTGCCTGCGGGGGCTGGCAAAAAATCCGCGACCGGTGGAGCGGCGCAGGGGAGCCGGCGGGGCGGCGCGAGTTGGGGCGGAGCGGCGTGGGCGGTGTCTGAACCGGAGGCGAGCGCAGGGAGCGGCGGGGGGCCGCGAAGGGCGCTGGGCGGCGGGGGCCGTGGAGGTGGCACGGGGAGCGAAGGGCGCCGGGGGCCGCGAAGTGGGGGCGCCAGCAGAGGGCGGAGCCCGCCGGTCTCAGAGAGGCGCTGCCGGCTGGGGCCGAGCGCCGGTGGTGTGGTGGCGGCCTGGCGGTGGCGCCATTTTTAAACACTGCCTGCGCTCTAAAAAACCATAAAACTTGGTTTTTTTAAATTTTTTTTTGAATTTTTCTCAGTTTTCGTGCCTGCACGACACTGGAAACCAAAATTTTTTTGCTTCCAGAGTCCAGATGTCAAAAATAGACAAGTTTTATATGTATTCTGGGGTTTTTGGGTGCTTTAAACTCAATGGAGATGTCCGTTTGAGCTTAAAGTGACCAGAAACAAACCCCAAAACAAAAAATACATAAAAAACCTCTGAAACCCTTGGAAACCTTCTGCTTCTGGCACGCTTCAACGAAACACGAACAGCGAACAACAGGAGAGCTCTGATACCATGTTGGATTTGATAAACAATAAATCTTCCCAAGAACACCTGCATGCAAGACTGTTACAGACTGAAAGCAAAGACAGAAGACTATGGCGGCCAAAAGGCCAGAGACGAGATATTCATGTTGACAAAAATAAAAATTCTATATTATCAACAACGGTGAATAGAATACAATCTCGATATTAAAATGCAAAAAAGTGAATCCTTATAAAAGGAATCACGAAACCCTAAATGAGAAACCCTAAAGAATTATAAAGCTGCCTAAGTGAAACATAAGCATAGAGTAGATAGACTAATAATTAAATGAATTAATTATTAGCTAAACTAAGACTACTCTAACAGACCATCCTCTGGTATTTCCATTTTCTCTCATCAACAATTTGTTGATGACACCATCTTAGGAGGGGAAGTATCAATTAATGAGGCAAGGGTTGTGAAACACTTACTCTAGATTCCTATACTAGGGCCACAGGCCAATCTATCAATTGGTGCAAAAGCTCCCTCTTTTTTATTAACACCCCCGAGGCCATAAAAAGGAGAGTGGCAGACATCTTGGGGTGTGGTATTGGTTCCCTCCCTTCCACCTACTTGGGTCTCCCTCTTGGAGCTACACCCATGGAAGATTTCTGGAATAAACTTATTGATAGATTCAATAGAAAATCAGCAGGGTGGAAGGTAATTACTCTCAGTCAAGAAGGCAAGATTTAGTTGGTCAAGTCCACTCTTCAAAACCTTCCCACTTATGCCCTTAGCCTCTTTTCTATTCTGGCTAAAGTGGCAGAAGCTATGGAAAAATTCAAAGAAGATTCTTTGGTCTGGGGTGGAAGAGCATAAGCATTTCCCTTTGATTGCTTGGGACAAAGTTTATCTTGCAAAAAGGGATGGAGGTCTAGGTATCAGGAGGATCTGGCCTTTTAATAAGGTGGTTCATGCCAAATAGATTTGGAGGATTTTATATGGTAAAGGGGAATGGAGAGATTTCTTCAAGGATAAATACCTATCCAATTCTTCTTTGAGTTTATTCTTTGATTGTGATGATATCCCAAAAGGATTGTTTATCTAGAATGGCCTTCTCAATGCCAAAGATGTGGCCAAGTCAAAAGAGAAATGAAAAAATAGTCACACTATTAGCTTTTGGAATGACAATTGGCTTCTGTTTGGGTCCCTGAAAGATATAGACCACTTTAACTTATGGAAGGAGGAATGGATCTTGCAATTTGGGGACATGGTTTGTAATTACAAAACGAGTAATTCTTGGGTGGATCTGTCCTCTGTTTCCCAGGATTTATCTCCAATACTCACAACTCTAAATGCTATCTCTCTTTCCTAGAATCATGATGCTTTGATTTGGGAAGGCTCCCCTAATGACTCTTTCACTGTGGCTTCTGCCTACTCTATACAGTTGCGTCAGGAAGCCACTCCTTTCTGGGCTAAGGCCTGGTTACCTGGCCTTATCCCTAAAATTAATGTTTTTTATTGGCTTTTGCTTCAAAATCGCATTCTCACTGTTGATGAACTTATAAAGTGTGAAATCCCTATCCCTAATAGGTGTGTTATGTGTCAGAGGCAGGCTAAATCTTTGGACCACCTCTTTATCCATTGCCCCTTTGTTAAGTCTGTCTGGCATTTTCTTCTGTCTCTTTTTGGCTTGCAATGGTGCTTCCCTTCCTCTGTTAAGGACCTCTTCTCCCATTGGACCATGTCCTTCAAGAACACTACCTTTAACAAAATTTGGTCTTGGGTGCTTCGTCACCTCTGCTGGGGAATTTGGAAAGAGCACAATAACTGCATCTTTAGGGACTGTAGTGCCAATCCCAAAATTATATTTGAAAAGATACACCATGCTCTGTTGGAAAATTTTGTCTCTTGTGGGAATACTAATCCTTTTGCAGGTAAAGATATTTCTGCAGATCCCAAGAATACTATAGATAAAAGATAGAATTGCACCTGGAGCTGTCCTCCGGAAGGATGGTCTAAAGCCAACTTTGACGGTGTGACCAAGGGTAACTCAGGCAAGGTGGGAAGTGGTGGAGTGATTAAAAATTGCTTTCGCCAGGGCATCACTACTGTTAGCCTTCCATTGGGCACACAAACCAATCACTACATGGAAGCTAATGCAACCTTCCAAGTGACTAAATTAGCTCATGACTTGGGAATAAAAAAACTTTGGTTAGAAGGTGATTCACGCAGCATAATCAACTGTCTTAACATGCTTCATCCATCGTCGAGGACTATAGCTAATATGATTAAGGAAACCTATTACCTTTTGAACACCTTCGATATGCTTCATTTATCCCATGTGTTTAGAGAAGGAAACCAAGTTAATGACTAGTTTGCCAACTTGGCGGTGGGAAGTGATAGGCAGACTCATTGGCTTTACTGTGGAGACCTCCCATGTGAAGCTTTGGATTTCATCAATTATGACTGAATTCATGGGAAGGAGGGATTTATTAACATTAATCATGATTGTTAATGATCTGAATGGTAATGTCTTTTCTATTAATAGAAAGTATGAGACAGGTTGGAAAGGCAATAATAAAAAATCACACCCGCACACTTACTAGGTGCCCAGTTGCATAGGAAAAACTTACCATTCAAGGAAAATAAGTAGAACTATCTGGAACAACTCGGAGAGAAAAGGTCTAGTCAGAGGTTCCTTTCTGTCTATGCTTCTCATCTTCTTTCTTGCGATGAGAGGGGAAAGACATAGAAGAGAGCCTGCTAAAGATTGTGAAAAATGGAGGAGGTGAACCAAGGTATGGAACTACCTTCAGAATGGCAACATCTTAACCTTCATCGAAAGGCTTCATGGTGGGAAGCCGTTTGTGACAAAAATATTTGTCAAAAGATAGAATGAAGGAAATATTGAGATTGAGCGAAGAAATTTTACGGTGACCGAGGAGGTCTTTGC
Organism: Thuja plicata; assembly: GCA_018584345.1. Lineage (NCBI taxonomy): Eukaryota > Viridiplantae > Streptophyta > Pinopsida > Cupressales > Cupressaceae > Thuja > Thuja plicata. The sequence goes on along the minus strand of MU223519.1, from coordinate 2,380,667 downwards.
AGTTACAGGTATCCCTATTGTTGGAAAGAAATTCTATAAAGAACAAAAAATTTCTGATTCAATGATCAACGAATTTGTTAGAAATGAGAAAGAAAAGAAAGCGCTTACCAAAGTCAGAACCCACTACCTTCCTGAAGGGTTGAAAATATTGTGGAGGTTTTTTTTAAGAGCCATCATCTATTACATCATGCTGGATACAAGGTTTCATAGAATTCGAACCTACCATTTTGTCCTCTTGAATTATTTTCACCATGGAATGTAGGTGTTTGTACCCTTTTATTTATACGCTTCTATAAATGATAAAATTAATGGGTTTAGAGAGAAGGCCATAGCTAACCCTGCGCTGCATGAAGGGAATTTTCTTTTAATATTTGAATACTTTAAGGCCCAAATCCTTGGGAAGGAAGTGGCCCAGAAAGATGATATGGAGGCCTCTGGTTCTAACTATATTCTATCAGAGATGGGAGATAATGAAGGTCTACATTCTGAAGACTATGATGAGTATGAAACTAAAAAGAACAATTAGGGTTCGCCTTCTAAGAAGTGTAGAGTTAGTCTCCATACCATTAAAAAAGAAAAAAAATGGTGACCCCTAAAAAACTAAACACCATGGTTATTTCTTTTGAGGATTATTACAATGATAATGAGGAAGGTATGGATACAGATGGCGAGGAGGAAATTTCTAGTGGAAAAGGAAAAAAGAGAAGGAAACCCACGATGGGTAAACACCAAAACAAAAAGGATAAGAACAGGGAAGAGAGTGCCAACTGGAAATCTCTAGAGGAAAAGACCCGTAGAGTCTCCCCTATTTTGGACCACAATTTGAAGAGGAAACTTCAGGGTGATTACCATGAGACCAATCAGGCTATTCCCTCTCCTCAGGACACTCAAACCCAAAATATAGGGAATGATGATAGAGAGGATGATGGTGTGAATTCAATGTCAAAACTGCCAAAATGGGGATCACTAGAGAAATTATAAACCCCAAGGTCATTGAAGGAGAGGGCATCCAAACTAAGCTATATGAGCTTATCGACCCATCAATGGTGGTGCTTAGTGATAACACCAAAGAATTTGAGATGGACTTGCTCAATAACACTAGGAATAGCATGTTAGATAACTACATGACAATTATATGGATATTCAACAAAGTGAAGGATCTCAAAAAAAGGGTTAAAGGCATTGACAAGGCTAAAACTGATAGCAATGCAGAGGAACATATGAATCTGAGCATCAAAGTTCAAAATATGGAGGAAAATATGACTAGGGTAGAAGCTACCCTAAAATACATAGCGGAACAAAGCTATAATATCCTCAAAGCATTTAAAGAGCACACTAATACTATCATCGAGAAGCTGGAGGAAACATTAGATGGGACAAATGCTGCCAACATTGATGCAGAGACTAGATTGAAAAATGTGTGCTAAAATGTTGACACACTTCTATGAATCATTCCATCCAAGGTTGCTCAAGAATGAGGCCTCAAATATCGATCCATAGCTCTCTAGTCATGGAGTGCAAAGGTCTCAAGTAGCGCCCGTTTCCAGGTTTTCACCACTTGGATTTTATTACAATTTTTTCATTTTACATTTTTTTCATTTTTTTTTCAGGACTTTTTATAATTTTTTTGAATTTTTGCTACCAAGGCGCCTGTTTCCAGGTTTTCACCAAGGCACTTTTTCTATTTTTTAAAATTTTTTGAATTTTTTTGAATTTTTTGTATTTTCAGAATATATAATTTTTTTTTGCGATATATCAAAGTGCATATCGCTAGGTTTTCACTAAGATGATCCTTTTTTCAGGACATTTTCTGATTTTTAGAATTTTTGACAATATATCATTTTTTGGATTTTTTCAGGATCAATAAATATGTACAAAAGGATGCCCCCAAACAGAATGGGCATCATGGATAGAACTTCTTTAGGTGAAAAACATTGATAGGATCAGGGAGCTGTTCTCCCGTTTCTGTAGATAGTAAATAAGCACCTGTCCCAAAAGCTATTGTAATAATATAAGGTCCAAGCCAATTAGGTTCAAATTTTCCCTTTTGATCTTTATGCTGTTGATTTTTAGGATTTTCACATAGGACAAGATCTCCCCCTTGAAATTCTCTATGGCGAACCTTTTTGTTGAAGGCTTTGGACATGCACTTTTGATAGACCCTCATATGGTCAAATGATGCTTGACATTTTTCATCTAGAAGTTCTAACTCTTGAAGTCTGATGGCGTGGTAGTCTTCATCTATAACTAGACCATGGAGAGAGACTCCAAGTGAAGGAGTCTCAACCTCCAAAGGTAACACTACTTTAGCACCATATGCAAGGGTAAAAGGAGTAGCCCTAGTAGGAGTACGAATACTCATTCTATAGGCCCACAAAGTCAGATTTATCTGTAAATGCCAATCTCTACCATTCTTACACACAATTCTATGCAAAATTTTAAGAATGGCCTTGTTTGATGCCTCTGCTTGACCATTTCCTTGTGGGAAGTAAATGGAGGACCAATGTTGTTTAATCTTGAATTTTTTGCAGAGTTGTTTAAGGTCCTTATTTTTAAACTGACCTCCGTTGTCAGTAATAATCTCGGAAGACACTCCATATCGACAGATGATATGGTTCAGAATGAATAGAGAAACTGTCTTGCCCAAGGCAATAGAAAGTGGGACAACTTCTACCCATTTAGTAAAGTAATCAGTAGCAGTGACAATAAATTTGTGTCCACCTGATGAGTTGGGATGAATTTTCCCAACAAGGTCAAAGGCCTAGCGTTGAAATGGCCAATGAGAAATAGAAGGAATGAGCTCCCTACCTGGAGCATGTATCAAGTTACCATGTTTTTGACACTTTTCACATGACTTTGTAAAATCTACTACATCAAACTGCATTGTGGGCCAATAGTACCCCACCCTAAGCAAACTTCGAGCCATGGCAAGACTATTGGAGTGTCCCCCATAGATGCCCTTGTGAATGTCAACTAACGCTTGGTCAGATTCTTCCTTTTCTAAGCATCTAAGAAGTGTTCCATCTAGATCCCTCCTATACAAATCACCAATGATAAGGGAATGACAAGAGGCATTTTGAGTAAGATTTCAACATTCAGATCGGTTAAAGGTTTCAGGTCTAATGCCATCACGAAGATATGAGTAAATGTCACCATAATGGGATGATTCATGACCAACAAGGGTACAAATAACATGTCTTTCTTGGGAGTCAAAGATAGGGTGATGTAGCTCTTCCACCAGGAATTCAAATTTTGATTCATGTTGCTCTAACTGAAGAAGTGAAGCAAGTGTAGCCATAGCATCAGCTACTTTGTTTTCTTCTCTAGGGATTTGCTGAAATGTGACAAATGTGAAATATCTCTTCAAGGAATCAACCATTTTCTTGTAAGGTATCATTTTCTCATGTTTTGTTTGATATTCATCATTAACTTGGTTGATTATCAGCTGTGAATCCCCATAGATGTGTAACTCTGTGATTCTCCATTCTATGGCTATCTTAAGTCCATTTGTTAAAGCTTCATACTCAACAATGTTGTTCGTACATGGGAACAATAATTTGTAAGAATTAGGGATTGTGTACCCATGAGGAGAAACAAACAACACACTAGCTCCTGAACCATTTTGCATAAAATATCCATCAAAGAACATCTTCCAAGTTCTTTCAGTCATATACATAAGATGTTCATCTGGGAAGTCAACTTGAATAGGAATATCATTTTGTAATGGGAAATAAACCAATTGATCTACTATAGCTTGTCCTTTGATTGCTTTACTCTCAATGTACTCTATGTCAAACTTAGAAAGTATCATCATCCATTTAGCGAGTCTACCTGTGAGGGCAGCCTTACTTAGCAAATATTTGAGTGGATCTATTTTGGCTATGAGGTGTATAGTATGCACAAGCATGTAATATCGCAACTTTTGGGAAGCAAACACAACAACAAGGAAAGCTTTCTCAATGCTAGTGTAGTTAACCTCATATGAAACAAGAGTACAACTGATGTAGTATATTGCTCTTTCTTTCCCATTTTCATCAAGTTGAGCCAGCAATGCCCCCAAGGAAGATTTTGTCACTGAAATGTATAAAATAAGTGGTTTCCCTGGGATAGGAGGCATTAAAATAGGAAGATTTGCCAAGTAATTCTTGATTTGATCTATGCTCTTTTGACAATCCTCATTCCAAATACATTTGACTCTCTTATGTAAGTTCTGATTGAAAGGCTGAGCTCTATCTGTCAATTGTGAAATAAATCTCCTTATAGATTGAAGACGTCCCTGAAGACTCCTCATTTGACTAATATTTTTAGGAGGTGGCATATCAATGATCTCTTGGACTTTTTTAGGGTCAACCTCTATTCCTTTTGCTGAAATAATGAATCCAAGTAATTTTCTAGAGGTGACTCCAAATGCACACTTTTTAGGATTTAGCCTTAGTTGAAATTGTTCCATGTGATCTAGAATTACTTCCAAATCATCTAAGTGTGTATCTCTTTGTTTAGACTTGGCCAAGGTGTCATCTACATAATCTTCCATATTTTTATGCATCATATCATGAAAAACAGTTGTCATAGCTCTTTGATAGGTAGCTCCTGCATTTTTTAATCCAAAAGGCATAACGTTCCAACAATAGGTACCCCATGCACAAGTGAATGCAGTCTTTTCTTGATCTTCAAGAGCTATCTTAATTTGATTGTACCCAGAAAAACCATCCATCAAAGAATAAATCTCATAACCCGTAGTCATATCCACTATCATATCTATATTGGGGAGTGGAAAGTCATCCTTTAGGCATGCTTTATTGACATCTCTAAAATCTGTGCAAACTCGAATAGATTTGTCATGTTTGGAAACTGGTACAATATTTGATATCCATTCAACATAGGTAATAGCTCTTATAAATTTTGCTCCAAGGAGTTTCTCTAATTCAGCTTTGACTAGGAGAGCTATGTGAGGATGCATTTTCCTCAATTTTTGTTTAACTAGTTTGACATTTGGAGCTATAGATAAGTGATGTATAATAAGATTAATGTCCAACCCTAGCATATCTAAATAAGTCCATGCAAAATTGATTTTCTTGCTCTGTAAGAACTTAATGTAAGCTTCTTTTTCTATTGGTGACAAGGATTCAGCCAAGTGTACTATTTGTGGAGCCTCATCTGTACCCAAATTAACTATTTGTGTTGGTTCAATAAGCACTGAAAATCGATCTTGAAAATAGCTAGGAAGACGATCAAGTACCTCATCCTTAGGCACCTCAGAGAGGTTTTCACCTTTGGATACGTCATTTCTTTTTTACTTTTTTTCAGTTCTGACATCGCCACATAGTGGTTTTCACCATCAGAACACCTATTCTTTTTATTTTCTTTTCTCTTTATCTTGTGACTAAGGTACTTGATGCTTGGCTCTGTCATACTGGTAGCCGGTTCGCTGGTGGAAGAGACTATGGGTTCAATGGCATTTAGGTAACAAGCTATCTCATAATCATTTTGGAATGTTAAAAGCTCAGGTTCTTGATAGCGTTGGGACCAATCAATAAGGTCAGGATGCACAAGAGGTAAGTCCACAACTGGTTCAAGGCTATAAATATGAATGATGTTATCGTTGGTGACTGAAGAGTCAAAGTCTATCAAGTATCCCTCTAAGCTACCCAAATCAAGATTCCTCCTAACAAGAAAAGGATCGTCCACTAAGGCAACATGTGGGTTCAAAACCTCTAATCCTACATGTGACTCGTTGGTGACCTTGGATTGAGAACTATAAATGTGAACAACATCAATGTCTCTATCAACTATAGAGGGCTCAGAAAAAGAGTCCCATTCATACTCATTAGAACTGGTATGTGAACTGTGACTAAAATGCTTACACCATGAAGGCTTGGGACATCGTGATGTTGAAGGTCCAGTTTCATCAAAATTAGCACTTTCTCTTTCCATTAAATGAGAAAGATTCTTTCTTTGATGCTCTCTTAAAGGATCTTCTATATTTGACTCTTGTTCTACCGTTGCAATTGATGCATGGGCGGTTGAAATATCTGAATCTCCCCAAAGGAGAGTAGTGGAAGGTACCCAATCTTCACACATATCCTGTTGATTTGTCAAATTAGGTTCATATTCGTGTTCATCATCACTCTCCAACCTCTCAAAGAGAGGATTGGTATTGTTTTTGCATTTTTCAAATCCTAGGCCAACTGGTTTCTTAGACTTGCATCCAAATTTAGCATGATCAAGAGGTTCAGACCTAGCATCCAAATTGTGATTAAGAGGGCCATACCCAGGATAGCCCATATTCTTGACAAAAGTATATCCTCTTCCATAAGTCTTAGGAGAGGGAGAGAAGTTCTCATTGTGCTTATACTTTTCTTCTCTATAGATCCTATCTCTAACAAATGTTTCCTCTTTCTCATTTTGAATAGGCACTGATGATTCTACAAATTTGCCAAATAATTTCATAGCTGAAGAGGAAGGTTTCATTTCTTTTGAAGGTTTACCATAAGACTGAGGTGAAATTGGAAATGTTGTGAGGGAGTTGACTTGATACCCCCCCATACCAAGGTCTATCATTTTAAACTTGTCTTTACATTTTTCCAAAGTAGCATCAAGATCTTCTTCTTCTCTATTGAGGGGAACATGAGCCCCTGCTGAAATTAAATTAACAGATAAAGTGTTACCCCCAGGTATAAAAATCTCTATTCCATTGTAGGGGAACTTAATACATTGATGGTAGGTTGATGACACTGCTTGCATATCATGAATTCACGGTCTACCAAGTAAGATATTATATGCAAGGGGTCCAGCATCAACTATTTGGAACAAAATATCCTTTTGAACAAGGCCAATCCTAACAGGAAGGACGACCAACCCCTTGGAACTTATTTCTACCTCATCATAGGCTTTGATAGTAATCCTCTTTCTGGTATCTATAACTTCTTCAGAATAACCCAATTCTTTCAAAAGACTAAAAGAACAAATATTACGCCCAACACCCCCATCTATCAACACATGCCTAACACGGGTTCTATGGATCATGACATCAATATGAAGGGAAAGATTGTGCGGATGGCTCAAAGCTTTATCACCATCTTCTAAAAATGTAAGGTAATGAGGGGTAGCAATGTGATTAACCATATTCTGGAATTGATCAATATCTAAGTTGTTGGGGACATTTTCTGTACGCAAAGCATCCTCAAGGATTTGTTTATGTCTTGGAGACAA
>MU223519.1:2328543-2358693 GCA_018584345.1 Thuja plicata | reverse complement strand
TACATATCTATTGAATATCATAGCTTCATTGTTAGATTCAATTCTACTACATGTTAGCATTCTATACTTTATTGATTTCAAGGTTAATTCCTAAATCAGGGTTTGACTAAGGAAAACCCCTCCCCCAAAACAAAAAAATCTCCTTTTTCTTGTAGGTACAGGTATAGAACAGTGGATTTGAACCCAGATCTGGATACCCTTTTCAGCAAACTTTCGGGATCCATGAACAAAGTCACTTTTGGATCTGTGCAGGTCAGGGTCGACATTATTGGGTCAGGGTTGACATTTGTGGGTTAAGGTCAACCTTTTTCATAAGATGACATCCGAACGGAAAACAATTTCTGGGTTTTGTTTGTCTCTGCATTTTGGTTCGGTATCAATTGTTAGTTTTTCCAGAAACAATCTACAGACCTCAAAAAATAGCATTCTTTGATCTGCAATATTTTAAGGTTAGTGCATTTCTCATATCTTTTCAATTACAGTCATATATCATTTATATACATATAATTAACAAAATTTAAGGTATCTCCTTTATTATTCTCCTTTCCAAATAGTTGATTCATTTGTGAATTAACCCTTCTCTTGGGTTGATCAACTTGGATCTCCCATTTGTGCATTTGAGGACAAAAAATGAACATCTTATCTTTCCCTTTATCACAATTTCAATACACAATCAATTAAATTCAAGTAAATATGAAGTAGGGTTAAGGAATTCAACACACTTTAATCAAATCAAATAACAATTAACAATCAAATCACCTTATCCTCTTTCAACACCTTATAAATTCCTAAGGACCCCCATTTCATATATTACAATACTAAAGCCCATTTTAAACATAACTTGTCTTAGAAACCCCCAATTAACTCTGTCATATGCTTTCATCATGTCTAGTTTGAGAACCATGGCCTGGAGACCCTGCACCTTGATTGAATGGAGAACCTCCTGAGCTATCAGAGCTCCTTCCACCATATCCTTCCCTGGGAGGAAACCTCCCTGTTGGTCTGAAATGATTTTGGGAATACTTTTTCCAAGACAAATTGAGATGGACTTGGTTATAATCTTGTAAATTGGATTACATAAAGAAATAGGTCTATAATATGAGAAAGAGCTAGGATGTGCACCCTTGCAAATTAAAGTGATAAAATTTTTATTGAAGAGCCTAAACATAGAGGAATGTCTCCTGGACTCCTCCACTGCCTCGAGAATGTCCAACTTCATAAATTCCCAATATTTTTGTAAAGAAATAGGAGTAAGTCCATCAAGTCCTGTGGTCTTATCAACCTTCATGGCACAAACTGAGGACTTGACCTCCTCTAGAGTGAAATATTGCAGCAAAAAGTTATTTTCTTCCTCGGAGACCAATGAGGGAATGAAGTCCAAATCAGGTTGAGGTTGAATCGTGTGATCAGCCAATTTACCAAGGAGGGTTTGGAAAAAGAAAACTTCTTCCTCATGAATATCCTTTTCAGAGTTAAGAATTTTATTATTGGCATCTTTGATTTGGAAGATGGCCTTTTCTGTCTTGTAATTTTATCCAAGGCATGGAAAAAATTAGTTTTTCTATCCCCTTCCGAAAGCTAAAGTTCTCTGGACCTCTGTCTCCAATATGATTCTCCCCTAAATAAGACTTCTTCCAATCTGCCTTGCAAGATTTCTAAGTGTCATAAACCTATTGGGATAGTCCATGTTGTAAAATATTCCCATTCCATCCATCCAACTGAAGTTGGAGAACGCGCTTTTCTGCAAAAATGTTCCCAAAACTATGCTGATTCCATTCCTTGATTTTGGTTTTCATGAATGCCAATTTTTTATATAGATGAAACATCTTCTACCATTTTTCCACAGGGAACTATTTCCACCATTGTTGGAGAAGCTTAGGAAACTCAGTATCTCTGAACCACATGTGTTCAATCTTAAAGTACAACTTTGTCTTAAACGTGTTATTAACCAACTCAACCTCCAAGCTCATAGCATAATAGTCTGAGCTTGAAATGCTAAGGATATTGGACTGAGAAAACCAATTGATAAAATCCAATGTGAATTTATAAAAAATTTGTCCAAGCAGAAACCAACAAACTGATGCCCCTTTCTTCTATTAGACCAAGTTATCTTCGCCTTAGAGGGGAAACAATTAAAGAGAGCATTTCCTTCAAAAAAATTCCTAAAATCTTGAGTAACTTTGTGTGAAAGATCCGCACCCCCAATTTTATCCATATCCCCCATCACAACATTAAAATCCCCTCCAAGAATAATCTTAGAGTCACCAAGATGAGAAATAGTTTGCAACAATGTATCCTACAAATATCTCTTACTTGAAACTGAGACTAGACCATAAACATTAATCAGGGAAAATGAGAGTGCAAAGACAGAAACCTCAGCGAGCGTCTAGTTAGCAGTTGAAGCCCCTAACTCAACCTTACACTTATGTGGTTTCCATAACATAGCAAAACCTCTTTAGGCTCTTGAAGATGGAATATGTATAAATTCCCAACCCTTCCAAGCACCAAAAATGGTTATCCCTTTATTGTGAGATAACTTAGTCTCCTGGAGGAGAACAATATCTGTCCTCCTTATAAAGATTTGATCTTTGATAAGCTGAGCCTTGTTATAGGCATTAATGCCTCTAACATTCCAAGACAAGATCCTCATTGATTTCTTAGAGAGGTAGTTTCTCTCCTATCCTACTTCATTTTCTTGGCTATTGAAGCGAAAATCTCATCTTTAGATTTCCTAGGTAATGTAGAAAAAGAGAGAGTAGACTGGACCCCAGAAGCATTCTTAGCCTCTATCTTCTTCCCTTTCGCTGGGCGCCCTCTTGGTTTTTTTGAAGAAGACTAACATATTTTAATCCTTGAGGTATTCACCTCCATCTGAATGTTACTACATGAGATGAGAGGGGATACCACTGTGCTAGAATCCTGATTTAGAATGCCTCTATTTATCTCACCTCCTGGGTCTTCCCCTTTCTCTTTCTCATCAAAATCTCATCTGCCCCTCCAAGGAGCATTAAATCCACTACCATATCAACATCTACTTCTGTAAACTTCTTGTCAGAGACAAGTAAGGTTGGTGTGACCCCTAAATTTTCTTTCTATGAGAGGGGCCTAGAGTAAACATCAAGAGGAGACTTGGGGCTAGTATTACACATAGAGCCTCAAAGATTTTGGTCTAACTCTTGAAGAAACTTGTGTTGGAGATTTTTGCAAGCAGATGGGAAAGATACAAATACCACTCCATCTAGCCCCAAATCAGCATTTGAGGGCCACTCTGGTTCATAATCAGATGCGAGACTAGCAATCTTTGAATTCTGCCGATGCCAAGAGTAAAAATTTTCTATAATTGTATCTGTTACTGGTGATCTAGGTTGAGAGACCAAGAATGAATCAGCTAGAACCTTAGGATATAGGGAGAAATGAATCTAATTGTATACATTTTTATCCCCTAAAGTAGTGTTTATGACCGTATTAGTAGACATGTTAAGTGGTTGAATCGGGCAATCTGTCCTGCCTTCCCCCTGCCCAAACTCTAGTTGGCCACCAAGCACTAACCCTTGGTTCTTTCCAGCGTGATCAAAACCCTCTTTCAATTGGCTACCTTGTGGGTTTAAAGTTGTATTTAAAACACTATTCTCCATCTGTGACATAAATTTTTGCCAAGAATAAAGGAGATGCCCTATTTCTGATGGAGAGACAGGCATGACAGATGATGGCAACTTTTGTAGATAAAAAGAAATAGGGGGAGGAATATCATGATTAAATGTTGGGGCTAGAACATTGTAGACTTATAATGACAAAGATAAGTCTCGACATACTCTAATTTTGATGAATCCACCTACATGGCATTGAGATTCCAGATGACCGAGAGTGGTCATCCTAAGCTTAACTAGAAATGGGTCATCTAGAATGATCGATTGATGCAGAGGACCAAACATGGATTCAAGGAAAAGAATCTTCGACCATTTGATCATAACATCTCCCAGGAGACATAACCTAGAGGGGGCTTTGCAATCATCTAGGGAAACCCAAATGTGACGCAGAAAAAAAACCAATTTGTTGGCCATCACCTTCAAAATTCCAGGCTGCCAAAATTCCAAAGGGATGACAGGGAAAGATACCTAGAAGGGGAAGAATTTAATCTGGCATTTTAGGGGTAGAAAATTTGGAAACCAAATTTGAGTATGAATCCCCCATCCCTTCATAAAGCAACCCTTATAATGATTGATCTTATCCTTGATGGTTTTATTAATGAAAATAGCTATAAAAAACTCATGCCCATTGTCTACCATAAAAGATTCTTGTAACCCTACCCATTTCTTTTAAGCCCATTCTGAGAATTCATAATCAGAAGGGGAATGGTTCCATAGCTTACCTATCAATGCCCTTGCCCTCAAATCTTGGACTGCATTTGATACCATTGGCTCTGAAATGAGTATTCCTGTTGGCATCCCTCCACGCATTACTCTGGAGTCTTGGGAGAGGTATCAGCTTGACCATTGGCAACAAATTGAATGGAGCTTCCTTTGGAGTAACAACCATGTGAACGATCGAAGGAGATGTATCTCTGTCAATAAGTGAGGAGACTTTGTTATGGTCTACTAAGCGAGAGGGAGATATAGATTGAAAAAATATCAAACCTAATGCTTTTGTCTAGGATCCTCCTTTGCCTGTGCTTGGTGGAATGCCGACTCTCAACCTTGCACAAATGCCAATGCGGGAGAGGCTATGGATACCGTCATCTTCGGCCACCCTTATTCCAAGCTTTGTCCTCCCATACACCCGACTGAAAAACCCATTGTGAGTGATTTTTCAATAGCGGATGAGGCCGAGATTAATCAACCCATTTACCCGAACAAAAAACCCAAAAAGGGACATGATAGGGTTTGGCCTCCACCTCATTCCAAACCTTATCTCCCATCTTTTTAATTGGAAATACCCGATCTACATCATCACCCCATCGCTTCCCTGAATAAATCCTCCACTCATCCTTCTTTCCCCATTCTTTGGCCAAACCATGTACTTTTGCATGCTCCAGATCTCTGTGCAGAACCCTTGTCGTGAAGGCTTCCTTCATAGAGCCCATTTATTTTAATTATAAGGATTTAATTAAAAAATATAGATTTCATATTTTATAATATTATAAATACTAGATGATAATAACATTAATATTATATTATTATTTATATTAGTATTGTATAATAACTAGTATTATATTAATATCAATATGATATATTTAGTAAAATTAACATTAATATATTATTATTATTTATATTAGTATTGTATAATAGTATAATGTTACTATATTATTATTTTTTTTGTATATTATTGAAACTATACCAACCCCTACTAGCCATAGCTAGTTACAACCAAAAGTATGAGATTACCACTACAAAGCCCTAATCCTATACATACTACAAAGGCCCATAGGTAGTACAATAGCCCCCAGGAAAAATTTCTGAACCATTTACATAAGCCCGTAGGTAGACAAAAAATCCCTTAGGCATAAAAACATAATTTTATGGAAAATAAATAATATCCGGCATAATGGAAGACCCAAAAAATCACTTCCTGATGATAGACCACCCTGTGAAACACACCTGCAGAAGAAAAGAGGTATACAACATAGTACCTACAAAAAAACTACTTTTTAACCCTCCATAAAATAAGGAACTGTACTGCCACCCGAGATAAGATTCAGATTGAGGCTAGAGATGAGATGAGCATCTGGAGAGACAAATTATGGAGGACCATCAGAGGGCTGAGCCGCAGAGGAAGGACACTTCTCAAGAAGATCAAGCAGTGAAAACACTACTTGGTGAACACTCGACACACTCTCCTTAGTAAGGGAACTAGAAAATTGCTGCAGAGCCGCCTTAACCAGCCTAAAAGATTGTTGTTCCAGAGCCTTCTTAATGCTTTCAAGGAATATGTAAACCCCATGATGATTGCGGGCCAAATTCTGATTAAATATACCACCTATAAGGGCCGCACCACCCCATAGATCATACTTCTGCAAGGCCTTGCTAAGCTTATTACCACCAATTAACTCTGGTTTCACATACCACGAGGCAATTAAATCAAAACGATAAGGAGACTGCAGAAGATCATAGGCATTAGAAAGAAAAATTGATAAGATTTGGGAGGGATAGATGATACGTTTTCCAAAAGGGAAGAGAATGTCATGACCAATAATCCTCTTAATACTACGATGAATATGAGGCCAATCACAAAAGAATATTGTTGCCAGCATATTGTCTTTAATATATCCAACCAATGGCTTCTCCCAATCTTCAACCTCAAGAGAAACCCTATAATTCCATGGGTAATAGTCCATATGGAGAGTAGAACATGAAGAGAAAGTATCCAATCAAGTACTAATACCCACCAAAGAGCTAGGCTTCCCTGACATTTTCAACAACCCACATCACAGAACAAGACTAACAGGAAGAAATGGGAAAAAAAACCAATAAGCGACCAGTCATGTTAAAACAAGATTAGCTTGGGAAGAACTAAAAAGGGTATATCGAGACAAACTTGTAAAGAAGATATAGAGCAATAAATGGAAATTAATCATGATAATGAAGAAAAAGGATGACATGAAACATGAAATAAATGCAACCAAAAAGAAAAAGACATCACACAATTTAACCACAGATGAAAGATCACATCATAATCTAGAAGGACAACCTAGTATTACGTGATCACATCATAAGTAAAAATGCTTCCTGTGAAGAGTCTGTACGGGAGTCCAACTCACAAGAAAATGTTGTGATAAGAAATAGAACTGTCAAATAAAAAATTATGAAGGTAAGAAGGCAAGATCACCACATGAACCCAATAAGTAGTGCTAATGTGATATAAATCAAAAGATATCAGCAGCGATCATAAGGATTCATAATAAATAGTGGGAGCCAACCTATATACATAATTACATTGAGGTACAGGTCTAATCACAAGCCAAGATAAGAGAATGCTTGACAGGATTAAATATATATCTAAACATAACAATATATAGAAGTCGATTAATAATTTATATATGTGAACATGATGAGATACTAGTCTAACCACAAAGAAAATAAATGATATTTTGAAGTTAGAGACATATTTGACCATAAGAACATACATAAATCAACAAAGACCACTTAATATGAATCAGATTGAATAATCGATAGAAGGGAAGGAAAAATAACAAGAGAATAATCCGAGGAGGAAGAGTCAAGAATAATTTTGTCACATCCCAAGTTAGCTAAGCAATCCGCAAGAGCATTACCTTCCCTAAGGGTATGTGAAATAGTGAACTTGTGTAGAGACTTAATAAAGCTCCAAGCCTGTTCCAAGATATATCTAAGATGCCAATTATCAATACACATCTTCACACAAGAATTAATGATAACAAAGGAGTCACCTTCGATACGAAGGCATGAAATATATAGTTCTCTAGATAAAACTAATCCTTCAAAAAGAGTGATCTCTTCCACCACATTATTAGTATTATTAGGAATAGGGGAAGCCTTCAATGCTACTAAATGTCCCAAATGATCTCTTAAGTAGACACCAATACTTGCATTACCAGGGTTACCCCGAGAGGACCCATCGAAATTTAATTTAATAAAGGGGGAAGAGGAGGCTGCCATTTAATCAAACATCTATCCAAAGGAGTTTTCTTAATATGAGGAAAGATGGGAGAAGGGAGGGATAAATATTTCTAGGATTGTAAGATCTGACTATCCCACAAAGAGAAAATGACATTTGGGTTGAAATGAGAGCTAACAACAATATTGACCTATTTAGAGATGTACCTTTCAATGGCAGAAAGGACTGAGGAAAGTTCAAAATCTGATTTATGAAAGATCCTTTTATTACGCTCCCACCAAAATGATCAGATCACAGTAGAAGGGATAATTATCCATAAGCAATAAAACAAGGAATTATAGAAGAGTGTTGGCCAAGACTAGAAAATTTCCCATAACGACTTGGGTAAAGGAAAGAAATAGACAACTTATACATGACAAAAGACCAGCATTGGTAAGAAAAACTACAATGAGCAAAAAGATGATCCATAGATTCTATACAGTCACCACTCAAGGGACAGTTGAAAGGAAGAGAAATTTGTAATCTAACCAGTCTGTCACTAGTTAAAATCCTGTATTGCAGTGTAAGCCAGGAGAAAATCCCTACTTTAGGGAAAACAACTTTATCCGAGAAGAAAAGGTATGCCCGATGAGAAGTATTCTTTTTATGCATATGTTGAAGGGAAACATATCCCTCCTTAACTAAATACATGCCATGCTTAGAAGGGCACCACAACAATCTATCATCATCTTTAGAAAGAAAGACTATTCTAGAAGAGAGGATGGTATTGAAACTCCTAATGTGATCTAGAGATAATTGAAGGGAAGAAGGATCTTTCCAAGTTACCTTGTGGGATAGAAGATCCACATGGTCCACATAATCCACCAACTTTATACCCCAAAATTGAATAAAGATGGCAATATCATCTACCTGTGAATTTATAGAAGATAGGGGGGAAACCATTCCAAGAGTCTTCCCAAAAAGACACATGATCCCCACAATGGACTTGCCAGGGAAGAAAATTAACAACCACCTCCCTTGAAGAAATCATGAAATTCCATGTGGAAGAGCCTAGAGGAGGGTTAGAGATGGAGAAGATTCTACTCAACTCAGGGGAATCAAGATACTTGGCTTGCATAAGTTTGCACCAGAGGGACTCAGGTTTAGAATACATACTCCAAATAAATTTACCTTTAAAAGTCTTATTTCTAATAACTAAATCATGAATCCTAGCACCCCCTTAAGGCTTTTCCAGGGAGAGTGTTTGAAGGGAGACTAGAGGGATCTTCTTCTCATTGGTCAAATTAGCTATCCAAAGGAAGGATCAAATAATCTTCTCTATATGGGCAATAACTGCCTTAGGAGCTTGGAAGACTAAGATGTAATAGTTAGGGATGGCTGAGAGGATTATTTTAATTAATAGGATCCTGCCGGACATGAAAAGCCAATGAGCTTTCCATGCAGAGATTCTATTCTTAAGTCTATTAATGACAGAATCCCAATGAGAGGATTTGGCTTGGCTTGAGAAGAATGATATCCCAAGATAGGTAGAGGGCAGGATATTTGTAGAAAAACCAAGAATGTTTGTAATTCACTGTTGAATGAGATCTGGTGTAAAAAACATATAGAGTTTGGACTTCAAAGGGTTAATGACTTGTTCAGAGCCAACAAAATAAAGATTGAAAACATTCTTAATAAACTTTGCCTCCTGAATGGTAGAGCTACCAAAAAGCAAAGTATCATCATCAAAGAGGTTTTGAGATACAACCATGTCTGTACTAGGAATATTAATACCTTTCCAATCAGAGAGAAGGATGTGCTTCTAGATAGTACGACTTAAGGTTTCTACCAAGGTAATAAATATGAAGGGAGAAAGAGGATCCCCTTGGTGAACCCCCTAAGTGGCTTGAAAAAAACCATGGGAGACACCATTAATGATCACTGAAAAAGAGGCTCTAGATAGACAATTTTTAATCCATTTACACCAACAGTTAGAGAAACCAAATTTTCTAAGAATTTTAAAAAGGAAGGACCAACGGACCTTATCATAGGCTTTCATCATGTCTAAGTTTTCCACAAAGGAAGGGATATGATGAGAGTCAATGGAATGGATAACTTCTAGAGCTAATAACACACCATCAGAAGTTTCCCTTCCTGGGACAAAAACCCGTGTTGAGGGGAGATAATCTTAGGAATCAAAGGTTTGAGCCTCAAATAAATTGCTTTTGTGATAATTTTATAGATTACATTACAAAGAGAGATAGGTCGAAAATCTGTAAATGTCTGAGGCATTTTAGTTTTAGGAATTAAAACGAGGTTAGTAGTATTAAAATTTGTCAGAACAAAACCTTTATTATGGGATTATTCGATTACAAGAAGAAGATAAAAGTTAATAACATCCCAGGATTTTTGATAGAAAATAATAGTAAAACCATCAGGTCTAGGAGACTTATCTGGCACCATGGAAAATACTACAGAGTGGAGCTCCTTAATACTAAAAGGTCTCATTAAGGAAACATTGTTAGAAGCATAAATAAGGGGGGGAGGAATAGCTTGCAGAAGTATATCCATAGAGGGTGAATCTTTTAGTGGAAGATCTGGAGGGGAAAGAAGGTTTGTGAAAAAAGATACCCCTTCTACAGAAATTTGATGTTAGGAAGACAAGATAACACCAGTTTCAACATTTTTAATAGAAAAAATGGAAGAAGAAGCTGTCTTAAATTTTGCAGTGGCATGAAAGAATTTTGTGTTTTTATCTCCTTTAAGCAATAATTCATGAGATTTTTGTCGCCAGTACATTTCTTCTCTAATGCAAAGAGTTTCCCAATATGACTGAAGGTCTTTCTGTTTATAAGCAGAGGCTGAATCCAACCCAAATTTAGAAATGTGATCTGAAAGTTTGCTAAGCTCACTTTAAACCCTATTCTTCTCCTCAAAGACGTTCTTAAAATTTTATTTATTCCAGATCATAATCTTGTTCCTCACAAAATTCAATTTTTTATGGAATTGAAACATACAGTTTCCTTTACAAAAGGGTACAAACACCCACTACTGCCGAAGGAGAGAGGAAAAATGGGGATGAGTAAACCACATACTCTCAAATTTGAAAGAAGTTTTATGTGAAGGGGGATCATATGGCTTTTGGACAGACAGGGAAATAGGAAAATGATCAGAAATAGGAGATGAGAGAATATGAGAAATCAAAGAGAAATTAAGGAGTTTAAAATCAAAAGAAGAAAGGAAACGGTCTAGTCTAACAGAGATCAGGGAAGCTGACCTACGATTGTTCCAAGTAAAGGAACCATTACATAGGAGGATATTACAAAGAGCATTATTATGAATAAAGAAATTGAATTGCTTGAGTACTTGGGGAGCACTAAGATTCCCACCACTTTTCTCATCAACAACCGAAGATAATTGGAAGATCCTTATATTGGTTGATACGACCAGTTAACAAATCCCAAAGATTAAGTTTATCCTGAGGGGAAGAGGGACCATAAATATTGAACAACAAAAATTTGATGTCGAACCATGAAAACTTTAGCAACTGCCAATTGGAATCAGAATTTAAAAGATGGCCCTTCACAATCTTAGAATTCCATAAGGCAATCAGAACCCCAGAGGCACTAGAAGAGGGGATAAGGGAAGAGTCCCAGCGAGACCATTTAAAAAATATCTTATTGAATGAAGCTTGAGAGAGTTTGGATTCTTGAATAAGGAAAATATCTGCATGAGAGGAATTGACAAATTTTTTGACCCTATTCCTCTTGTCAGGGGCGTTCAGATCCTGACATTCCATGATAAGATCTTCATCAAGTAATGGGGGAGCGAATTGCTCTCTGCCTAGTTCTAATGATGGGGGAAAACTTATCAAGAATTGTGGTCTGAAGACCAGCTTCAATTTCATCCTTTGTTTTGGCAAAAAGAGGTTTTCTACCTCTCTTCTTAGGTATTTTCATCTCAGGGTCTTGCTTGAATGGACAAAGAGAGTTCGGGGTTTGAGAAATTGATAATTTTTGAGAAAAATCAAAGCCTTCCACTGAATTGGCCGAAGATAACTCCTCCAAAGTCATACCAGACATGGTAGGGGAAGGATGAGCTTCTACCACAACCTCAGCAACAACTTCCTCATAGATTTGTGAAGTCACAGAGATTAAAATACTGTTGCACATAAGTTGAAGAACATACTTAGAAGGCATAGGGCAAGAATGGAAAGGGGGGATCAGAATGAAGGGTTTAATATTAAAGATAAGAGTATGAATGATGCAATCATCAAGCTGGTTTGAGGGAGCAAGAAGATGGGGCAAAATTAAAGGCCGATCAACCAAAAGAGGGGCAGGGGTAGGAAAGGTCAAAACGGGATGGTGAGAGGAAGAAAGAAAGGAAACAAAAGGAGAAGGGGGGATGTTAGTGACAAATTTCAAGAGAGGATTAACAACCAAGGAAGAGGACCCAAAAGAAATAACAGGAGGACCAGAAGAAAACAACAAAGAAATCAGTGAATCAGGATGAAGACCAGTGAAAGAAATCATCTGAGGAGTGGGAACAAAAGAAGGAGTAGACTTAATCTGAGGAGAGGAAGACAGAGAAAATCTCATAGCCAGAGAGGACATGTCAAGTGAAAAAAATTATTGAAAACTTGGGATAAAACATCAGAACCAGTGTTAAAAGGTGACCGAGGTGAAGACACCTTAAGAGAGCACCAAGAAGAGACAAAACTAGACCGAAAGAAAGGACACCTGCAAAAATTAGAAGCTAAATCAGAACATATCTTACTAGAAACCTTAGGAGAGATTTGACATTGAGAAAACAAGTGACCTAAAGAAGAACTCAATGTGACAATGAGAGAAGGGGCCTGTATAGGAATTTGCTCGGTCCAAGTCCCAAATTTAGAATAAATTGAGATTTCCTAAGGGATCGGCCTAGAGTGATTTAGAAGAAGGCAAATCCTAACAGGGAGACGAGGATGAAGAAAATGGGAGAAATCATGTTTGACAAAAATCCCTAATTTGTTAGCGAAGATCTCCACCAGGAGAGGATCACGAAACTTGAGAGGAAGATTAGGGAAAGAAATCTGGTAGGGCATAAATAGAAAAGGTGTAGAAGTGACATCAAAATGTGGAACCCAAGCAGAAGTAAAGATACCAATCCCCTAACAGAACCAACCTTTAAACCTATGCACTTCAGCCCTAGCTTGTGAAGATTCAAAAATGGCTATAAAGAAGAGAGACCCTTTATCATACATAAATAATTCTTTTAGACCCACCTAGGAATGTTTATCCCAAGAAAGTAGGGACTGAAAAGAAAAAGGAGAATGTAACTTACCAATAAGGGCTGAAGAGCGTAACAAATCCACTTTGGGTTGAAGCATGTAAAGGGGCAAATTACCCGAGGATTTGGTGGAGGCCGCGAGCGTGTTGCAGCGGCAGAAGGGCATCCCACAAAGGCCGAACCATGAGACTGCAAGGGCTTTTCAAAGGGAATGGGAGATCGCTCTGGAATGTGATACTTTGGTTTGAGGGGAGTTCAAGGAGAAGGAGGAATGGGGATATTGTTAGGAAAGGAAGCAAATGCAATTTTAAGGATTGATGAAGAAGGAGGCTCAAATAACTCAGGGTTAGGATGAAAAGACAGGATTGGGGAGCAAATAGGTGAATCTGGAGTCAGAACTGGAGGGGTACCATAACAAATGTCAAAGGGAGGGGGGAAAGACCTAATAAGTTTAGGAAACTACTGAAATGGGGCCTTGTATTGAAGATGATGATTAATAGGTGGTGGACCCAGAATACCTTAAAAAATGGTCACCCGAGGGATCTTAACCAATCTATGTGAAAGGGAGGTAGCTGAACGCTGGAAGTGACAAAAATCAATGAGGTAGGTTGATTGTTAACATTGCAATCCAGACACTTTCCATTCTTAAGGACCCACTGGGGAGTAATCCCTAAGGATTTGGATCTGGCCAAATCATCCTCATCAAAAGGAATATCGGCCCATTTAACCCTAGCTACATTCTGCTGGGAGGATTCCGCACCAAAAAGTTTTGAAATAATGTATGTAGGAGATGAAAAACCCGCATTGTTTGAAGAAACCTTAATGCATGTTTCCACCTGGCCACTAGCCTGCGTGTTCACTCTTGCTCCTGACTAGTAGCCTGCGTGTTCGCACTTTTCACTCCTCTCACCTGCTCCATTTTTTACATATTAATACTAATGTTAATATCATAATATTAATATTATAAAAAATGAGATCTATAACAATAATTAAAAACTAAAATAAAAATTGAAAATAACATGGAATGAAAAAATTCAAAATTGCAAATGTTGAAGTTTGAAATGGAAATAAAAATTTGGGCGGGATAAATCAGATATTCGATATAAATTAGTTTTACAGGCAAAAATTTGGGTGGGAAAAGTTAGTTTTATTAACAAAAATAAGATAACCGATTTTAAATCCAATTTCTGACGTTATATCTGATATCCGATTAGACTTGTGCCTTGGCTTTTGTTTTGACCATGTATACTGACACCCAGGCCTACTAAAAAGTCAACACGCTTTTTAGTGCATTTTTGGACGAGTGAAAAGAGGTTTTTTTTCACATCACCACTTTTTGGCATACCATGATTTTGCACATACCTGGATAGGATTAGGTCCCTTCACTAGGTAATTTCAAGGTACAAGTTCTTGACTAGGTACTAGATTTTATTCACCCTAACAAACATCAGAATTTGTTAGTAACCTCATTACATCTAAAGAAAAAGATGGTGTAGCTATATGATATTTATCAACAAAGAAGCAAACAAGGTCCTTGGTAGTATCATCAAGGAACAAATAAATATGTATGCATGATATATTTAACATGAAAATATATTAAAGAGATTCATTTGGCAAATAAAAATGATCCTATTAAGTATAAACATTAGAAAAGTCTACAAAAACTTGTAACACTAATTTCTAAAGAAGTATGATGTGGATGAGCCTTGGTACGTATAGAACCTTTATTAATTGATATATTGATATAATACAACACTCATCCTACAACCTATTCCCATAGACTACATAAGTATAAAAACATGAAGGGGCATAAGGAGTTGGAGGATCTAAATTTTTTGTTGGTATCATCTATGTTGGAATCTAATGATGATCATATGCTCGATCATGTGGTGAATGTTTTCATTGTTGGGAACAAGTCTACTTCACAGGTCAGATCAGATATACAAGTGATTAAGGTGATTGTACAAGATTTTTTCAAAGTGTTTAGTGTATCAGTGATAGCGCAGCCTATGATGGTGATTTCGATGTGCGGTGAGAATCTGGAGGATTCAGATGATGCGATCGTGCATGCAGTATCTATAGAGACATGTTAACCTATATATGTGACTGCGTAAGATGATTCAATGCACATATCATGAATATTTGAGGCAAATACCAGTGATATCAACAAGAACAGTCAACTGGTGCAGTCAAGGTGATGAACTTGCTTTCTTCTCTTTTATAGTTGTGATAATCTCTGACTTAGTTTTCTTCAATTCCATTAATTCCTTTAAAAAAAATTCATTTCAAAACTAAGATTTACATTTTCTGTAAATACATTTTTTTACCTAAATTTTCCATTGATATAAATAATAGACTTACTTATTTATCTTTGATTTTTTTGAATCTTCTTCCTTAATGTTGTTTCTGTTACAAGGATTTAAATCTCCTTGCTACTATATCTTTTATTTGGTCTTTTATGGCTGCACCTTTCAAGAGCTCTTGAACTCTTTTATACACTTCTTTATAACTTCCAAACACAAACATTAACAACAGCTAACATCTGTGGGGAAATTTGAATACCTTCTTTCTTGAATCAAATTACTTTTGTATTCAACAATTGCACCTTAATATATGAAGATTTCTCTTTTACCAAATCAACGATATCTTTTGACAACAAAAAATTGTTTTAGTACTCCCTTTAAGTTCTTATGAATCCTTGAACCATGATAGTTCTCTAACAATTGCTAGTATACTATCAATTTTTTAAAAAGGTTGGATCTATACTTTTTCTTTCTAATAGATTTTTATGCAAATAGATTTGGGAGATGCCTTTGAGAAAATATTCCTCTATAGATGTATAGTTCCTTATCTTTTCTTCCAAAAAAAAAAACAATTTCTTAACACAAGTTTCCTTTACTTCTAAAACTATTAAATTATTTTCTCAAAAGAACAACAAAAGTTCCAACTTCAACATACCATTTTTCATGTTAGATTCTTTGCAAGAGACTTCAACAAATTCTAGTTAATCTCTAACTTGGGTAGCAAGAGGTTTCCACAAATTTTTGTTTCCTTTTGCCTTTCTTCTTGTTGTTAAACAACTTAAAATTCCTTTTAATAACTATTTTCAAATTATTTTTATACTCCTTCAGGCTCGACTTCACTTTGCCAAGCAACTTTGTGAAATCTAAAATAATTATTATTCTTTCTCCGCAACAACTTCTAATAGCCACAACAATCTTCTTAAGAAGCTCCAGTCACTGGATTTAATACTAACTGATGGATCAGGTGTGCAAGAAATGTTTACAAAAAAACGCATAAAAGAATAGAGCGTAAATAAAAATAGATCACATATAGTGATAGTTTTCAACAACAACAATATTTCATTAATACAAATATAGATTACATAAAAATATATTTACAGTTCTCTACATAGATTTTCAGTATCTATTGAATGATATATATGATGTTATTCAAATCGCACTAACCTCCCCTATTTTTATAGTTACAAAAGGTGGTTAACTTGGAGTGCAAGGAGAGTTATAAATCAAAGCGCATTTGGTGAAGGAATACCAATCTGTAAAGTCTGGACAAACAGATAGCAAAAACTTCCAAAGAGTTGGTTCTAACTGAGGTAGTCAAAACTGGTGACAAGGGATAAATTATATCCAACAATCCTTGCAGGGCATTTTATGCCTATTTTTAGATTGGTAAGAAAAATGAAGTTCTCCAATTGTCTACCTCTATACAATTCATTCGTGTTGAAATGAGCTTGTATGTTGTTTTTTAAGATTTTATATCTAATAGGATGGTTTTGGTCCATGTGTTCGAAAATAGGCATAACATTGGAGTTAAGAGTGAGGGTATGACCTCTTAGGATGTTCTACAACATCAATTGACATTTGTTATTAGAGTAAATGCTAATGAAAAACTTATGATATGTGGAAACAAAGGATTGAAGCCTCATAATTCAAGGTAACACTTAGTGGTACACAGAATACTTTCACAACCTAGAATACATCATACACAGACCCATGTGGCTGGAGTGGGGCAACACACAACTATTTCAGAAAAACAGTTCCTACAATATCAGAAAGAGAACGCTTTACCTAATCAAACTAGAAGGAACAACTGCATTTTTTTTTAAAGATACTTCCACTTTGTTTGATTTTGTAGATTCTCAAACACACAAGAAAGAAACACGTAGCTACAATAAAACACAAATTAGTTTAACACAAAAAAAATTAATCTCTTAATCTAACTCAATTATAGATTAGCAAGCAACTATGAAATATAGTTTGTATATAGTAATAGTTTTGCATACAAAATCCTCAAAAAAATCCCTTTCCATGCATAAATTATGCTTAGTGGTATGTAATCTCTAGTTAACAACAAGCCAATATTAGTCAATTCTCTAATTACATGGGAAACTCTTTAATTCAAATTATTCAAACTACAATTAATATAAGTGTTTAAAAAATAGTTTGCATGGTAGATAATAAAATGGTGTGCATGGCAGTGGGGCTCATGCATCACACTACAACATCCTCCTTTGATACTGAGACTCCCAATTTGATCTTGAAGCATTAAAAAACTGGACATTTGCAATTTGATCTTGAAGCATTAAAAAACTGGACATTTGCAATTTGATGTGACCTTTTTAATACAAGATAAATCAATGTGGAAAAGGCCGAATCTTTGTAAATTGATGACTACACTAACAACAAATTATGAGAGAAAGATAAACATCTTAGATGAGACTATGCAATTTTCAAAAGACTTCAAGAGAGAGACCTTGATCAGCAAAATTTCAGCATTTGAGATATCAAAATTAAAGATAGAACCTAAAAGTGAAACAAATTTTAAAGCCTCAGTCCATTGTAAGAAATCTTTGAACACTTCTAGTAATTTTGATAATGAAGATGAGGATAAAGAGCTAGAAGAATTCATTTCTATAATCACAAAGAAAGAAAGAAAAGGAAAAGGAAAATATGAAGGACGGTTATCATTCAAATGATTTTCATGCAACAAGGTTGGTCATTTTGCATCTAAGTGCTCTACAAGAGTCAAGAAGTACAAAACAAATTTCAAGCCTAAATATACAAAGGAATGCTACTATGCTGAAGATGGAGTGATAGATGAAGATTCAAGAGAAGATGAAATTGGATTCATTGCAATTGAAGATATGAAAAATATGTTTGATGAAATGGACATTGAAGATGGAAAGAAAGCACAAGAGTTGGTATTAATTTCCCAAGCAAACATTAGAACAGATTGGATCATTAACAGCGAGTGTTCACATCACATGACTGGAGAAAAAGATAGATTTGTACATCTAGATAAATACAGAGGTGGTATGGTTATATTTGGAGACAACACTCCTAAGTCTATCATAGGTTGAGGAGCTATCACTTTAGATGGAAAGAACAACACTGATGATGTTCTGTATGTTGATGGTTTACATCATAACCTACTAAGTGTTAGAGAGTTGCTTGACAAAGGATATCAGTTGGAATTCAAAAACAACAAGTGCATCATCAATAACAAAGGAGTTATAATTGCATCAGGTTCAAAGACAAAAGGTAATGTTTTTCAGCTCAATTTTGAAGCAAGTTGTTTTGTTGCAAAAGTATATGACATCTAGTTATGGCGCAAAAGATTATGTCATATCAATTTTGACAATATAGTAAAGATAATCAATGAAAAGGCAGTAAGAGACCTTCCCAGTATTTCAAGATGAGTTGATATTATGTGCAGGGAATGTATGATGGGAAAGCATATAAGGAATTCATTCAGAAGTAAACAGAACTCAACAGAAAACAAATTGGATCTAGTGCACACAGACTTATGTGGACCTACCCAAACAAGATCATACTATGGTGAAAGGTACTTTATTTTTTTTATTGATGATTATTCCAGAATTATGTGGGTTGCGTTCTTAAAAGACAAATCTGAAGCTTTTGAGAAGTTCAAAATATTCAAAGATAAAGTTGAAATGAGTCTGGATTAAAAATAAAATGTCTGAGATCAGGTAGAGGAGGAGAATTCACCTCTGACAAGTTTTATGATTATTGCAAAGAAAATGGGATCAAATGACAACTAAGTGCACCTAGAACCCCTCATCAGAATGAAATTGTAGAAAGAAGAAATAGGATCATACTTGACACAACACGCACTATCATGATTGAAGGAAAAGTTGCACACACCTATTGGAGAGAAGCAGTCAATACTATCAACAAAATTCAATTAAGGTTAGGCACAGACAAGACACCCTATGAACTTTGTTTTGGAATGTACCTACAGTAAAATACTTTAGAATCTTTGGAAGCAAGTGTTACATCAAGAGAGATGATGGAGTTGGCAAGTTTGATGCTAGAAGCGATGAAGGTATTTATCTTGGTTACTCTACCAAAAGAAAATCTTATAGATGTTTTAACTTAAGAAGGAAGAAAATCATTGAAATTACACATGTGAAGATTGATGAGAAGTTTATGATTCAAGAGAGATACTATGATTATGCACCTATGATTGAAGATGAACGAAGACCTATCAGTAAAGAAACTGTTAGTGAAGAAATGTTTGACTGCATTGATGTATCATGCAATGACTCTGAACCAAGTGAAGAGGAATCACAGATAACAGATGAGAACGTCACACCTAAAGTTCCAAAATTTGCATCTAAATATCATTCAAAATCATATATCATTGGAGATTAGAGCAATAAAGTTATGACAAGATCTAGAGCAAACGATTTAAAAGTTGATGAAGAGGTATGTTTACTTTCACAAATTGAACCTCTAAGTGTTGAAAATGCATGTAATGATTCAGATTGGCAGAAGGCAATGAAAGAAGAGTTAGATCAGATAATTAAGAATGACACATGGGAATTGGTCCCTAGACCTTGTGACAAATATGTGATTGGAACCAAGTGGATATTCAGAAACAAGATGAATGAAGATGGTACAGTAGTAAGAAACAAAGCAAGACTGGTATGTAAAGGATATGCGCAGAGAGAAGGGATTGATTACTCTGATACATTTGCCCCTGTGAGCAGACTGAAAGCTATAAAATTATTTTTAGCTTATGCAACATTCAAGAACTTTAAAGTATATTAGATGGATGTCAAGTCAACATTCCTGAACGGTGACTTGAAGGAAGAAGTTTACATAGAACAGCCTGAAGGATTTATTTTATCAGATAAATGTGACATGGTATGCAGACTGAAGAAAGCCCTCTATGGACTTAAGCAAGCCCCTAGAGCATGGTATGAGAGACTAGATGGTTACTTGACAAAGATCAGATTCAAGAAAGGAGTAGCAGATTGCAACTTATTCATAAGAGAGACATTTGAAGGATTATTACTTGTTTCTATTTTTGTTGATGACACTATCTTTGGTGGTAATGACAAGATTAGTGCAGATTTTGCTAAAGAGATGCAGAGCGAGTTTGAAATAAGCATGATTAGACATATCAAATGCTTTTTGGGATTAAATGTACAACAGACATACATAGGTATATTCATTAATCAGTCTAAGTATGTGAAAGAAATATTGAAGAAATTCAAGATGAAAGACTGCAAGCCAGTAAGCACTCCCGTGATAACATGAAGCAAGATTTCTAAAGATGACGATTCTACAGGAGTTGAAAAAACACTATACAAGTCTATGATTGGAAAAGTCATATATATATTACTCAATCTAGACCAGATATTTCTAATGCAATTGGCATTGTTGGAAGATTTGTAGCTGAATCTAAACAAAATCACTTAATGGCAATAAAAAGAATATTCATATACTTAAAAGGGAATATAAACTATGGTTTATCGTATCCTAACTCATATAATATAGAACTTAATGTGTATACAGATGCAGATTGGGCAGGTCGTGTTGATGACAAAAATAGTACCTCAGGAGGAGTAGTATTTTTGGAAATAGATTAGTTACTTGGACAAGCAAGAAGAAGAATTATATTTCTCAGTCAACAATAGAAGCAGAGTGTGTAGTAGCAACATTAAATTGTTCTACATTTGTTTGGATCAAGCAGATGATAAAGGACTTTGGAATCTATATTGATTATCCTATTGTTATTCATGGTGACAACACTAGCACTATCAATATGTCAAAGAACCCTATGATGCATGCAATGATAAAACACATTGAAGTAAAATATCATTTTCTAAGAGAGAAAGTTGCAGATAAAGAAGTAAAATTAGATTATGTGAGCACTAAAGAATAGTTAGCAGACATATTCCTAAAACCTTTACCAAAATATACTTTTAAGTATCTCAGGGAGAAGCTGGGAGTAATTCCCTTTCCCGAGTCTGATTAGAATTTGCAGCAAGTGCATCATTCCTTGGTGATTGATGAATGGTTGACTACTCTAGCTCAGGAGTAGTACCTATGCTTATTTGTTTTTGGCACCCTTTTCCATTGATGTCATAGGGGGAGTATGTAGTCTAGGGGAGTACACAGTCAAGAAAAATTAGATGCAAAAGTTAAGAGGAGTTTTGTTGAGAATATTGAGAAGATTGTAAAAAGAAAGAATACTTTTGGATTGATCATTTTTTTCATATCATATGTTGCCATCAATGTCAAAGGGGGAGATTGTTGGAGATTTTCATTTGAGCCAGTAGTTGACTGTATGTTTGTCATTAATGACAATATATAGTATACAGAAGTGTCCTGTATGTAATTCTCAGTTTGGATATTTTGGAGCCTTGCGCATTTATTTTTATGTTGTTGACATATTAATTATGCTATGGTCATAGACGCAGATTCAGTTGTGCAGTTGAGGTTGAGTTATGATGATCTATTTTCCAGTTACAATATTAGGAGATTGTTTATTAAGAGCCGACAGTATTTTTATTGTTTCTTTAGTTGAGCCTATCATTTGGATATGCGCGTTTGGATTAATGTTCAATTATGAGTTCAGAATGTTTGGTTAAGAGTGCTTGATGTGTTTCATCTGCAGAGTGAAGTTTGAGTTAATTTGGTGAATCCGACTGTGTGAAGCGACACGTCTACTCATCTTGAGTTGCACAGTTCTATTTGTGTTGCATGCTTAGTTTGGCTGACAAAGAAGTTGTTGACGAGTTTCCTACAAGCCGACTTGATCATATATTTGGAGGAGGATACTTATAGCAGATCATTTTATGATCACCATGTGTGGAGTATGCGAGTAAAGAAGCAGAGAAGAATGTTTGATGTCTTGGGCCAGTAAAGCTATATCATTCATCAGTTGAAGATCTATGTGAAGAAGTAGAGAGTGTATACAATTCACAGGAACTGATCAAGACAGCAGGTCTAATTCATAGTTCAATATCAGATATAGTCAATATCATTTGAGCAGTGTGCTCACAGACATTGTATCCTCACCTCTAACAGGGTTATTTGTAAAAGACTCTTAACAGGGTCCGACCTTTGACCAGGTCATTGTACTTAATGCATTGTAAAGATCAAATCCTAATAGGGTTGTAGGATCTTCTAACATGGATCATTATACACTAGTGCAGTTATTTGTGGGTGATAATTCCCACCGAGGTTTTTACCTATTTTGGGTTTGCCCGTTACCAAAATTGTGGTGTTATAATCTGTGTTATCTTATTGTGTTTATGCTTAATGTTATTCTATACTTAATTGGATAAAGAATTGAATCTTGTAGATAAATGATTCATCCCCCTCTCAAATATCTCTTGGGACTATTCCTAACACAAACTCCCTCATGGGAGGGCCCAGAAACTAGGACTATGAAAGTGAAAAGAGATTATTTTGTTAACTGTTGTAGCAGTCAGTGTTAAAATTATTTATTGAAGATTAAAAAGGAGTTAAAATAGAGAAAGTGTAGAGAAATATTAATGATTATAGACACAAAGAGTCAATCTGTGTAAGTAGAAATCCATTAAAATAAATGTAAGTAGACTCACCAATGATAAGAGGAAAAAGCGAGAAGGCAGTACAAATGTTTGAAGGAAAAATGCTGGAGCCACCAATAAAGTGAAAGAGGAGGTCGTAGATGTATGAACAATTATTCATGTTGAAGGCATTAAGAAATGTTTATTTTGAAGGCATTAAATTGAGTAGCTAAAGTTACATTTGTAGAAGTTTGAGTGAAGATATCTCTTGGTGGAAATAAGACCAAATTGCACGTGTAAGTTAGGGGAAAGGTGTTGGTGATTTGAAGGTGTTTCTGAAATAAAAGATCTGATGCATGAAGTTTGAGTTTATATTACTTGTGGAATGTAGAACTATATGTTTATTGCTCTGTTGGGGAGGAAAAGAGGTTGTTGTTTAGATCTATCCTGTCAAACAAATGAATTTGTAGGAGAGTTTTTTTTTTCTCATGGATTAAATCCATAGAATAAATGGAAAAAAATAAGATTGTGTCTTAGGAAAGTTAAAAATTACAACCGTAGTTGTTTGGATAAGACATTGTTGATTGGAGTGTTGCCATGGTCATGGTGAAATGAAGGAAAAGAAGAAGCATAAAAATTAGCAAGTAAAGTCAAATGTGATAAAATCTACTTCCACTTAGTAAATCTTCATCATGATAGTTTATAATTATTTGAAAGCATGTGTATTAAAATTTTATGGTCATCTGAAACCATGTGTATGTAAATTTTGTGTCCATTTGAAACCACTTGTATGTGAGTTTTGTGGTCAGTAAAAAATTCTTGAGTCTAGAGTTTGTGGTTAGATATAAACAATTTTATGTAATAATTTATGGTAAACTAAAAACATTTCAAAATTGTATTTGTTAGGGATAAGCCAAAAAATTTGAAAGTCGTTATGATGATGGAAAGATAGTAATGAAGTAGTACACTACAGTTCAATAATGAAAATAAAGATGAAGGTTTCAGAAGTCTGAAGACTTGGACATGATCATAGAGTATTAGTGGTTTAAAATAAGTGGGGTGATAGAACAAGTAATTTCTCCTCAACATATAAAATTTGTTATACCTAAATTGCAATATTACTTATTGAATCTTTAATTGCTCCACATATTTCCTAAAAATCAGTAAGAAGTTGAAGACAATTTTCTACACATTTCCTAATAAGATGGTGGAATCCTTCCACTCATTTGCATCTATTGTCGATGTAAAATGTTTTAGTTTTTTATTAATATGGTAGGGAAAGGGCCATGAACCCAGATAACAACATCACAATAGTTCAACAAACACCAAAGAAGGAGAATTCATACCATTACAACAAGAAGCTTCCAAAGCCATCACAGAGAAAAATAATAAAAAACACCCTGAAAAGTTCTACCACCTAAGACTACACTATTTAAAATACTATCCATGTCTATATCACTAGTTAGCGACATTTGCCAATAACAAAAGAAAACTCTTCTACAGAGGAGCAGAAAAGCATTGTCTGAATTATAACATAAATTTTTTTAACAAAAAGAATATCAATCTTAACAAAAAACTAGATATAGCATAACAAAAATATAAAAAGAATCATATAAAGCTAGAAATAGCCTCCCAATCCTTTGAGAGGTACTTGAGATCCTTCTTCCAGTCATTGACATCAGCTTCCACACGTTCCTCTTCCTTGTTCCTATTCTTTTTTCTCTCATTGGCACATTTCCTTAATCTACTCTTACCCATAGCTACCCAAAACACAAACTTCCTCATTAAATTGTTGATCAACCTATATAGAGAAGACATAGTAGAACTAAATTCCTCTTCAAAACTAACCTGAGGAGTGGAATTTTTAGAGCATCTAGTCTTTCTAGAGATCTAAGAACTAATTCATGATAGTATTGTCCTTTTCACTCTCCAAGTTGGAGGTTAGAGACTTATTTTTCATACAATCTTCTTTTTGAGAAACAGGGGATGTACTTGGCTAGTTCACCATCTCCTCAACATCCTCTAAATTAATAGTAATATCTAGGGTCTTTTATTCCTTATTATCATCAAGCTCCTCATTATCCTTTCCATTATCATTTGATCTATCCGTATCTTCACTCTCCTCAGTTCATATTCCTTGTCAATTTTAGGGACCACCTCCTCCTCCTGACTTTTCTCTTTAATTTCCTTATTCAACCTCATCCTAGCTAATCTATGCTCCCTAGAACTAGTATCATATATTTTATCTCCCAAGCCATCCAACTTTTAACCTTCTTGAGAATAAGTCTCCTCTTTTGTGTCTTCTTTATCAATATAAATATATTTACTTTTGTCTCTAGGGTTAGTCTTTCTTATCTTAGAAGGGACAAACTTCTTAGTAGGTATTTTTCTATTGACATGAGTGGTGTCTAAGAGGGTTTCTTTGAAAGACACGCCAAGGGGAGGGGGGGGGGTTATCATAGCAAAAGGCTACACAATTTTGTTAATTTTTTTAATTCTTAAGTTTAGGGTTCAAGCTCTCAGGGAGAGGACCACTCCTAAGAAACTCAATTTTGACAGAACTTTTAGGAGATTCAACATTTTGATTTCTTCCTTCACCTACTACTAATAGGGGAGTTTATAAACACAAATTGGTAAATACTATATATCAGACCTTAGTGCAAAGGAGGAGAATCACCCTTATTGATGCTATTATTTAGAGAAAAAAATAGAAAGCAGGGCACTTTATTTTTTCACCATGCCTAATGTGATTTAGAATGGGAAAATGATACCCATAAAAAGTACTAAACCTACCCTTGAGTGTAAAATATTTGGTCACATATAGGAAAATTATAGCATAAGGGGTAGGGAGGGAGGAATGCTCATACGCATTACTAGTCGACACGACCACCAAAAAATTCTTCAACTATTTTTTATAGTCTCCATTGCTCCTCCTTTCAACCTTGTTACCATCGCATTCAAGTCTAGTAGCTTTGGTAATAAGCTTCGGCATCACACAAAATTTAACATTCCCTTTTTCCAAGTTTCCTTGATGCCAGGAGTTAAAAAGCTTTATAGAAAGGGTTCTATTACATCGTTTCATGGCCTTGATATAACTAACAAGCCTAGCATGTTTAGATTCATTGTAGAGTTAACCATTTTGCAACATATTTTAAGATATGTAAGGTAGCTAATGTTAATAGGGGAGTCGCTAGGAAGAAATTGGTAAAGAATATATATATCAGACCTTGGTTCAAAGGAGGAGAATCACCCTTATTGATGCTATTACTCAAACACAAAAATAGAAATTGGGTCACATTAATTGTGTCACCATATCTAATGTCAATGGGGAATGATACCCATGAAAATTAGTCAACCTACACTCGAGCATAAAATATTTCAAAACATATAGGAAAACTAGAGCATAAGGGGTAGGGAGGGAGGAACGCTCATACCCATTACCAGTCAACACAACCACCAGTTTTTTGCCCTTTTCAAAAAAAAATCTTCAAGTATTTTTTATAGTATCCATTGCTCCTCCTTTCAACCTTGTCACTATCACATTCAATTCTAGTAGCTTTGGCGATAAGCTCTAGGGTCACACAAAATTTAACACTCCCTATTGCCACATTTCCTTGATGGTAGGAGTTAACAAATTTCATAGAAAGGGTGCTATTAAACACTTTCATGGACATGATATAATTAATAAGCCTAGCATTTTTATGTTCATTGAAAATTTTATCATTTTAGAATAACTCTTGCAATTCCTTGGTTCAACCATCTTCAATGAACTGCCCTCGATACAAACTTCCTTAAAGCTAGAATGGGCCTCTTTCGCAGTCATAGTAGGAGGCCCTCTAAATCTTTGAACAACACAAACCCGTAAAGGATTTTTTTTGTTTATTTCTATCCCAAAGAAGAAGCTTCTTGAAGATGATAGTGAACACCCTTTGAATAAACTCCTTTTGATAATGCCAATTAATAAATGCTCTAATGTTCAGACTTTCCAAAAGAATTTTTTAGAGATTTGAAATGACAATTACGGTGAAGCGAAGCAAAAAAATCTATGTAATTATCTGTGCCAAAAACATTGATAATAAAAGTGGCGTAATCATTATAAATATAAATGTCATTTCACCTTTTATTAAATTTATTAATCCCTATCACGTCGATCCAAATGCCAACGTAAATGAGGTCTAAACTTGTGGAGTCTAGGTCAACAACTAACCTCGTATTCTCATCACACGAGTTCTACTAAAATTTCTTTGATATTTGATTTTTGCAAAATCTATATTATTTTGATGACCATTTTTATTCAAATTTGAAGACTTATCCTTCTTGCCTTCAACCAAAATACTATGAATATGGCCATTGACATAAAAAATTTTGAGCATTAGGCACTTTTAAAAAGGCAATAAAGTATGAGCACACTGCACCATAACTATTATCTAATTAATGCAACACCATGTAATGACATCATTATTTACACGTATCAAGTCTTACATGTGTTTAGGTGGATAGTTGATAATGTATCACAGCTGTCGTTAATAAAAGAAATGTTGTATCACTGACACTAAATCTGGCTATTTCTAATTTCACACACTCGTGCTTTTAATATGAAAGATTTATAGAATTTTGAAGGACAAATGAATTAATTAGGTTAGAGAAAGAATTAAGGGCTATTTATAGATGATCTACGCTTCCTTCTTCTTCAATTCTCCTTTGGTTTGGGCCTGCCTTTGGTTTTGGTTTTTAGGTTGTATTAGTATAATTTCAGATATTGTGGTAGTTATTTTTTGAAGATGGACACTCCTATCCGTTTGACAAGCACATTTGCGGAGGAACAGAAGACCTTTTTGGACCCAGTCTCAAACCAAACCCTTGAATCAGTTTGCAAGGAGTTTGGAGCCTTCACAAATGAGGCTGTGAGGATGGTGCTAGGCTGTCAATTTTTGGAAAATGTCGATAGGTACCGAGTTAACACGGACATTACGTCTTGTTTTTTGGCATCTCTTTTGGACCTCGGGGGACAGAAGGTGGATATGCTCCTTTTGTTAAGGAAGCTATTCAAACATGAATTCCTGGGTGACGTCATTGAGGTTACTGTTTATGCAAAATTAGGGGTGGGGATCCATTGGCCAAGTGATATACACAAGCTTTTCGAGTCAGACGAAGATGTGGCCATTCAGCCTTTTCTTTTGAACCTGGATGCTTAGCAGTTGATGCACCATAGGAAATGGGTGCAGATTGGTAGGGATTTTCTTCGCAAATTGTTTCTGTTGGATGACTTGGTGGACTATGGATGGTTGTATGAATTCACATAGCTTGTTGTCACTGGAAAGTTCTACTTAGATGGAGGAGAAAATCCTTAGTGTTGTGTCCCTATGGCCTCCGCCTAAAAATCTTGAAATTTTCACTATAGTAGGTTGTAGGTTTTGTCTTTAAAGTTTTGTAAGGACTTCAAGTGAAACTGTGAATGTCTCCAAGTCTGAAATTCTGAATATTGTAAATTTCCAAAATTCTGAATATTGTAAATTTATAGAAAATATTAATGAAAATTTTGCAACTTCATTTCAGTTTGTTTTAATGGATTTAATTGTAAAATATGTATGTGTGAGTCGTGACATATGTGATTTTACAATTTGTGAAATTGAAAATGAACCAAACAAATGTTAAATTGTTAATGTATGACATCATGTTATTTATTTAACATTATTTATTTGACAGTAATATAACTTAATTTTTGCATGGATCATGTCACAGACTCACATGTGTGACTGTGCGACTACTGAATTGTGAAATTTTAAAGTAGTTATTCTTTAAAATTTAAAGTAAAACTAAAATCTAAAATTAGCGAATGCCAAATGGCAATACATAAAACATCTAATAATGACAATTTCCGGACTACAGTCACATCGAGTTAATATCGCCTCTTTGGTAGAGGAGTTGTTCGCCATCACTGGCAACTGCAAGTGGTATGTACATTTGGCAACTGAACGTGGTATGTACATTGTACTATCAACTATGAGCATTGATACCATCGACATGTACCTTAAACCCTAATTTGTAAACATATTATTCGAGACCGTTGATTGATGTAGATCAATGGCTAGAGTTTTATCTCGGGCACAATTTCTCGAAATGAATGTCTTGTCAGAGTTGAAGTGACATTCTATAGCCATCAGGCAATTCACATAGTTTCCCAAATCGAACTAGTACAAATTGTAGTTATTAGTATAGTGACCAGTGGCTATATTAGTAATTTCCCACACTCCTGCATTAATGCATTAATGGGAATGATTTACCTAACGATATGGAAGATATGGATTTACAGGGATATTAATAGATATTCTTGCTTGCTTCTTCGTCAATTTCAATTTGCTTTTGCATTTCAGCCTCGGCCCTCGAATTTCAATTTTCTGTGTAGTTTGAAGATTTATGTTTTAAGTTTAGGTAGAGATGGACATACCAATTAGGTTGAGAACAACATCCACTAATGAGAAAAAGCCCTTTTTGGGCAGGATACCAGACGAAGTACTCACTTCTGTTTGCAAGGAAGTGGGCTCTTTCATTAACAATGTTGTGTTGATGGTGCTCGGCCATGAGTTCATTCACAACGAGAAGAGATACCACGTTAGCATGGATATTACATCCTGCTTCCTGGCTTCTCTTCTCGACCTCGGAGGAGAGAAGGTAGACATGCTTATGCTGCTACAGAAATTTTTCAAGGATCAATTTATGGTGGAGGACATCCTAGTTGTTGTCTTCGCAGAACTGGGGTTGGGTATCCCTTGGGCTGATGAAATTGATAAGCTTATCCAACGAGGAAACAATGTGGAAAGGCAACCCTTCCTACTGAACCTTTATGAAAGGCAGCTCACGCGACATCGGAAGTGGGTGCGGCTTGGGAGGGACTTCCTGTGGAAGTGGTTTCACCTCGACAACTTCGAGGAGACGGACTACAACTGGCTCGATGAATTCGGGGAGATTATCATCAACAGACAATTCTTCTCAGATAGGGATGGAGATGAAGACTCTTAGTGTTTATGTTCTTGAAATGGTTTTCTGCATTTTGTTTTATTTTTTTGTTTTTCCTTATATGATCAACCAGTGCCCTTGTGGCAACAAATTTTGTAACTGTTTGGAATCTGGATACTACCCATTTTGTGGGTAAACATAATTCCCATTTTGTAGGTGTTTACGGTGCGACTATAGTCTAAAGTTAACTGTTAAACTCTATAATTATAAAGTATATTATAATATTAGTGATGTAAATTTTCAAAATAATTAATGAAAATTTTGCTATTCGACTATTAATAATTATTGTAATTTTTCTATTAGTGTGTGAGATAATAGATTGTCTGGGTAAATATTGTTTAATTGCAATTTTGTAAAGAAATCTAAAGACTTCATATTGTTTAATTGCAATTTTTTAAAGAAATCTATAGACCTTAGACCTTATACTTTACTTATGATAAATAATAAATATTAAATTATATGAC
>MU223519.1:2264980-2276830 GCA_018584345.1 Thuja plicata | reverse complement strand
GAAACTGCCACATCCTCCTAAAAAGTAGGGATATCCCCTAAAATCTAGGAACTGCTCCAAACTGGCTCCAAACTGCTTGTAAAGCCAAAATCCAGTCACTGAATGCACTGAATGAGTCCCTATCCATCTCCACTAGCCTACGAGACTCCAATGATAGGCCAACTCCTTCGTCTCTGATGTCCACTCTAGAAAGGGGACATGACACATGGTACCATAGGGGAAACTACTTGGACACATTTTGTGTAAGGCTGGACTAAAAAATGATCTGGACAAGATAAGGGTGATTCTTGAGATGGAGCCACCCACGGATGTTCCAGGACTCAAAGCATTCCTCAGACATATAGGATACTATCGGAGATTTATCAAACATTTTGCTCATGTATCTTGCTTGATGGATCAACTAACTCGGAAGGGAGAACCTTATAATTGGGGAACAGAGCAAGGGGAACCCTTTGAAGACCTTAAGGCAAGGTTTTAGTAGACGCACCTATCCTGACGTATCCTAACTGGGACAAAGAATTCCATGTGCATGTGGATGAATCAAATTTCATGATTGGAGCCATGTTGGCATAGACAGGTGACCACAGGTTAGATCACCCCATATACTTTGCAAGCAGGTTCCTCTGAAAGGTAGAGAAAAACTACAGTGCAACAGGGATAGAAGCGTTGGGGATGGTGTATGCTGTACAAAAATTCTGGCATTACTTACTCGCTACCCCATTCACCTTCTTTGGGGATCATCAAGCCTTAATGTACCTGGTGAACAAGCCACTTATTTAGGGCCGAGTAAGCAGATGGTTGCTTCTGTTGTAGGAGTTCACCTTTAACATCATAGCATGACCAGGAAAAAGTCACGTGTGTGTAGACCACCTATCGCGCATCAAATCAGAGGAGCAACCTGAGGGGGTGACTGACGACTTCCTGGACACCCATCTTTTTCGTATTGTCGTTCTTCCTTTGTGATATGCAAGTGTTGGAGAATTCTTGTCCACATGACAATTTCTTGAGGGAATGCCGCCAGGAGAGAGAAGGAAACTTATCCTGAGAAGCAAGACCTTCCAACTTATTAACGAGTTATTGCACAAAATGGGACCCGACCAGGTACTTCGGAGGTGTGATGGAAGAAGTACATGGTGTTCTGAGGGAGGCCCATGAAGGTCCCGCCGGAGGGCATATGGGACGGGATACGACAACACGGAAGATTTTACTCACAGGGCTATGGTGGCCCACATTGTATAATGACACACGGGAATGGGTGGTGAGTTGCGACACTTGTCAAAGAGTTGGGAAACCACTCAAGTGGGACTTTATGCCATTAAACTTGTCCAACGCTCAGGAGTTGTTCGAGCGATGGGGACTAGATTTCGTTGGACCGCTAAAGGAAAGAAAGAGATGCAGGTGTCAATACATTGTGGTGCAACTGAATACCTTACCAAATGTGTCAAAGCTAGAGCCCTGCCAGACAACTCCGCAGTAAGCACGAAAAAAATTATCTATGAATAGATAATCACACGGTATGACATACCTATTCAACTAACTAGCGACAGAGGAGGGAATTTCGTTAACCATGTAATATGGTTTCTCAACACAGAATTTAAAAATTTTCACTCACTCTCAAGCCCCTACTACCCGAGGGCAAACAAGCAGGCTGAAGCTACCAACAAGATACTTGTGTTGGTAATTTACAAGTCGTGCAGAGTAGAAGGCGAAGACTGGAAAGAGTGACTTTTGTCGGTACTATGGGCATGCCATAAGACATACAAGGTGACCATGGGACACACTCCATTCTAGTTGATGTATGGACAAGTGGTCATCGTCCCAGCGGAATTTATGTTGCCCAGCCTCCGAATGGCACTCAACAACAAACTGGGCGACATGGAGAGCGTCCGGGAACGTTTACATGCCCTTAACAAACTCGACGAACGATGAATGTTGGCACAGTGGGCAACTGACATGGCCCAACAATGTCAGAAACATTGGCATGACAAGCACCTTTGACACACTTGATTCTCCCTGGGACAACTCGTACTGAAGTACAATGGGCAAAACGAGATCAAACCCGACAAGTTTAAGGTGAAATGGTTGGGCCCGTACCAAGTTCAGGAAGTCAATGCCAATGGGGCAATTAAGTTGTCCACATTAGACAGGAAACCCATAGCCAACATTGTCAACAAATCGAATTTGAAGTCGTACCATGATCGCCGGGCCCACCACGCACCGTCGGGTGACCACTAGGAAAACAGTTGACAGAGTAATAATTTCAAAAAAAAAAATGTGAAAATCGTATGGTGGACACCACCGAACGGTGGAGCCACCCGACGGTGGAACCACCGGATGGTGGAACTACCGAACGGTGGACTTCACCGTTTAAGCCAAATCAAGCCCCGACCTAGCTGCGCAAAGGAGTAGATACAACTGCGCCAAGGGAAAGAAAAGAAAAACAAAACAAAGAGAAAGGTAGCCATGTGAAGACTGCCATGAGGAGTGGGAGATAAGAAGCCGCATGAGGGAGGAAGAATTCATGCCCGACAATGAGGGTAAACACCAGAGTCTTCAAACAAGTATCACTCTTGTGTTAACTTGCAGTGGTATCTCTCGGCTGAGGAGTGTGGATGATGAATATGGTGAAGAAAGAGCTTTGAAATTGCAAGAGGAAAGGAGATCCGCAGGGTGGGACAGCGAACGAACCGTACGACTGCTAGAGAAATTTTTTTAATATAACGGTTTATTGAATTGCAAAATGGTTAAGATGCATTCGGCCAGCAAGAGGAGTCACTGGAAAAATCAATTACAGGCAGGGAGTTTAGGAAGTACAACCATGGACAAGAAGGCTACCATACTGCCTTTTGGAGTTAGAGTTGTAGGGCACAAACATGCAACTGGGAGTAGCACGAAAAATATCAAGTCCGCTCAGTAGGAGGAAAAAGAAGCCATCACCTACCAGACTATAGCATTTGAAGGCCTCAATGGATTTGAGTGCAGGAAATGGTAGAAGGAAACTTCGGAGGACGACGAAGTGAGGAAATTCCTATGGTAGGCTGGTGTCCATTGGGCTATTCAAATGCCTCTTTTCTGTGTGCAAATTTGAACCCACTTTGAGGGTAATGATCCAGGGTTTTTATAAGCATACAAGGAAGAGTACTTTTGTGTATCGGAATCACTTACTCACAGTCTCGTGTGGCACTGAGGACTTCACACGTGTCTTTGGCATTCCAGGGCGCAACGGGCGGAAGGTGAAAACCAAAATGCAGAAAATTCCAGTAGAAAGGAAGGAATCTTGGATAAAGTGTGTCTATCGTCCTCTCACTCCAGTGGAGTTGGAATCTATGATAAAGGCGACGAAAGCGAGAGGCCTCTGGAAGGAGTTCGTAGCAGAGGGTGCCTGGCATTGCATTCTGGATGTAATCAAGAGCAGGTTGATAGGCTTGAGTCGCGCCTCTAATATTGCCCTACCACAGATTGTTTACATGCAGAGGCTGATGAATGGCGTGGTATATGATTGGGCTTCGGTGTTGGCGGATAGAATGTTGGAGTTTATGACATTGCAACATCAAATTCTTTACATGCCCCATTATGCCATCGGATTGTTTTTGGAGGCCGCACTCAGGCAGATTCCCGTAGCTGAGTTAGAACTCAAGCCGCAAGGAAAGCTCACATCGGAAGCCCCTTCTATGTTTCACTAGAACTATTTGGATACTGGAGGTACAACCAGTGGATAAAAGTGACATCAGAAAATAGTTGTGGAGTCTGACCCAGATGATATTGGTAGTGGCCGCGAAGCCACTCCAAAGCCTTCTGACATAGACACAGAGGAGGATAGTGATATCATTGAGGAGGCAGTGTGCATGGAGGCCCTAGAATCCACCTCGGCATCCCCACTGGTTTAGTTTTTCGCGCCAGTGTTGTTTTCCTCAGCCTACTTGACTTCCTCAAGGGTGGTGAGTCCGACAGTTCTTGTAGTCGAGTTTCCACCTAAGGAAGAGGCCGCAACCATTATAGCCGAGGGTGATACTGAACCTCCGGTGGAGGTAGCATTGTCAATTGCAGCGAGGGTAGTACTCGGAGGCACCCATGATAGTTGCGAGGGTCAGGTTCAGCTGGATGTGGTAGGATCAGATGCCATAGTGACAATAGATGCAACACTTTTGTAGGATTCCTCCCCGACCGATCCACCTTCCCTGGCTAACCCTCCTCGTGCTAGAACAATGCGCTCTTGGATCAGTCGACGGTTTCAGTTGGTTCTTGCTCCACCACCTGCAATAGTTCTTTCTCCTCGACGAGAGGGCCCTCCAGAGATCACTAGTATAGACTCTGCAGATGTTAGTGGCGACGAATATTCCATCCTTATATGAAGAGTATGGGGCTATGGAGACAGTTGCTCAGTTGGTAGTTCAGCCGACTGAGGCAATGGGAGGCGTAGTGATGGAGGCACCTTGTGGATTCGAGTTGTCTCGGCCCGAAACCCTCACTAGATCTGGGCCATTGGAGGGTGAGGATGTCAAGTGTTATCCATATAGTTTATTAGGGGGTATGATGTTATCCGTATAGTTTATTATGTTGTTGGGTGTTAGTTATGTTATGTATGCACTGACGGTACTTAGTTACTACCGGCGGTTGGGAACGGGTGATGACGTTTGGTCGCATCCCTTCGGGTTTTATATAAAAACTATACTTTCTCTTCAAAGAGATCATGATCATTGGTGGCTATTGTGAATGTACTAAGTTTTGAATGATTAATGAAAGCTTTGGTGTTCTCTGATCCATCTCTGTTATTTACATTTCCTGTATAATGTCTATGCATCAATAAAATAGTCTACCCCAGTGGGTAAACAAAATCTTGTTTACCCTTGAGGGAAAACATTTGGCATTGTTTCCTAGACATACTCGGGAAGGGAAAAGACGGGATGACACATGGACATAATGGGTTTGCGTTTGTGGTGTCCATCATAGGGATTTTTAATATATGAAGGTTAAAAAGAAAAGGACACTATATAAACAATTATAATGAGTTTGCGTTAAGTTTTGATGCCCAATCTTTTAAATAAAGATAGGAATAAGAAGGCACCAAATGATGAGTGGGAGGCAACACAGAAGGCTTTAATCTTTGAGCAACATATAGGATGCAACGAAGGCTGACACAACTTGCCGAGGAACAACTTGCCAGAGGGCTGACCAAAGGGGACCCCAGGAGTGTTACGGAAGGTGCATAGGTCGAAGGGGAATCCTACACTTTGCAAGAGAATTGGAGGGTACGAAATAGTGAAGAGTTGCTTGAAGACGCAAGGCTAAGGCAGGCCTTACTAGAGGAAACTAGAGACCTATTTACGAATCTATCTCATACACCATGTACGAAGACCCAAGTTGAAGGTACATACAATCCTCGCAGGGGAGACTGTATGACTGAAGGTGCCACTGAAGCACATGTGTCTGACAGTCAGGAACCTTTGTTCGGGCCAACAACACTACACACCAAGGTACCAACAAATACTCAGGCACAAGTGCAAGTGCCAGTTATGAATACCACTAACACCACCAATGCGGGTACAGGTGCTGGCACAAGTGGTGCAGGAGCACAAACACAAAATCCACCACGGGTGACACAACCCATCCCAATGGTAAGCAACAAGGAGAAGTTGCCAAAATTCCACGGAGATGGAAAGGAAGATCCAGTATGACATTGTCGTACGTGTAAGATAATTTGGTCGGCGAATGGAGTTGCTGACCAGGAAGAATGGGTGAAACAGTTCCCCACCACACTCAAAGGGGTAGCCATCGACTGGTACTCCGATGTGGACAAAACAAAGGTGACCACTTGGGGTGAACTCAAGAAAGAATTCCAGAAGGAGTTTTGACTCCTGAGAGATGACAATGAAGTTGTTTCAGAGATATAAAGTACCAAACAAGGCAAGGAGGAGACTGTTCGGGCCTACAGTTGCCGACTGAAGGAGTTAGTCAGAAAATGGATAGCCAGCAAACGGATGGCCTAAAGAAAAGATGGTTCGTGGAGGGCTTGAAATCTAACCTACGAAGAAAAATGAAGGTAGTGCCCCCCACCTCATAAAAAGATGCCTATAACCGGGCAATAGACTTGGAGAGTGAACAGAAGACCTCCAAGATGAAAAGAAGCAAGTCTTCTTTTGATGAAGATGACACTGCGGATGATGACAGTAGTAGTGATGGCGAGTCGAAGAAAAAAGTCATGGCACTCCAAAAGAACATGGAGAGAATGATGGAGTTCAAGACCATGAAAGGGGGTACCAACAAGGGGGAAGATGACATGTGGTGTACAGACTGCAAGGAGAGCAGCCATACGAAGGGGTTGTGTCCAAAAAAGGAATTTTGTGACATTTGCCAGATCATGGGCCATTCCCTCAAGGAATGCTCATACAACATGAAAGTGAGGAATCAATAAGTGCTATTTACCCAAGAGCAACCATCTACATTGGGCAGGTATGGAGGCAACCAACATGGTGGCAGAAGGGGCAATAACAACAACACCAACAAAAGGAGTCGAATACAATATGACTCCAAGGGTCGACTGATGATCCAGTGTCGAGCTTGCAATCAGTGGGGCCACTTTGCAAGGGACTAGGACAAGGGAGACACTACGCAGAAGCTATGCCACTGGTGTGGTCCTGGCAACCACGAGGATGCCAACTACCCAAAATTCGGGGTCAATTGTCTCAACATCGAGGGACCACATATCGAAACCTTTGAACAGAAAAATAAAAAGAAACATGGGAGATGGCCACCACCTCGGATAAGAGGGAGGCAGAACAAACCATTGTGAGACAACTGCTACATGTAGAGGTACCGGTGAAACTTCACGATCTCCTTCACACCATGCCTCACTTGGGAATGACGTTGTTTGAGAACTTGGCCACGCAGCCAAATACCACACGTACTAACATCCCCGGAGGGGATGCAATTGACCTGATGATACTTGTTGTAAACAACGGCAGGTACCTGACAGTCGTCAAGATGGACATCCTTGGCACCATCCTGATAGGGACTATAGTGGACGGAGGGTCAGGAGTGAACATCCTTCCAGATGAGACATGGAAGAAATTGGGCAAGCCAACATTGTGGCCCCCAACCTTCAACTTGTTGGGCGCCGATCAACAGGGTATCAAACCCCTCAGAACGCTAATGGCACAAAGGGTCACAATTTGTTCGCAACCATTTGTACTAGACCTTATGGTGATACCTTTGAAAAAGAAGGGTTACAATGCCATTCTAGGTTGAGGGTGGCTAGTCACGGCAAAGGTAAACTATGATTGGAAGAAAAACACCCTCTCAATGGAGAATGGGGTGAGGAAGTTCACCATCGACCTTTGCACCCAGATGGTGAGCAAAGAGATAGCCTCTTCTTCAGACTCAGAATCTGACAGTGAGAACGGCTGAAGGGATGAAGGAAGGAGTTGTATAGAACCTAACGAAGAAGGCGTCTTAGAATTGTAAGTGTTCAGGAGATGACGCCGACTCCATGAACGGTCTCTTCCACTGGCAAATAGAGGACAACAAACTCTTTCGACCAGCATGCAGTGTACTAAGTATTGAGGAAGAGCCGAAAAAATTT
This sequence comes from Thuja plicata, assembly GCA_018584345.1. Taxonomy (NCBI): domain Eukaryota; kingdom Viridiplantae; phylum Streptophyta; class Pinopsida; order Cupressales; family Cupressaceae; genus Thuja; species Thuja plicata. The sequence continues at coordinate 2,269,251 of MU223519.1, read as the reverse complement.
CCCCTAGAGTACAGTGAATACAAGAAAGGGCATGCGAAATTAAGCGAAGAGTAGGAGTCGTCTATCAAACCAATAAATCTGGGCAAGGAAGAGGAACCTAAGATCATTCTTGTTGGCAACGATTGGAATCCTGAATTGAAGGCCGTAGCCTTCAAAATATTTATTCTCCTTCTAATTTATGGGCGAGAGACCGTGGTTCCTATTGAATTTATGGTACCAAGTCTGAGGATAGCCATTGAGAATAGACTCGGAGACATGGAAAGCTTGAAGGAGCGATTGTATAATCTCAATAAGCTTGAGGAGAAAAGATTGCTGGCATAATGAGCAATGGAGATAGTCCAAGGACGTAGGAAGGTCTGGCATGACAAGCATCTGAAGCGAACACATTTCACGCCAGGACAATTGGTGCTTAAGTATAATGGGCGCAATGAAATTAAACTTGGCAAATTTAAAGTAAAGTGGCTAGGTCCATATAAAATTTGGGAAGTTGCAACGAATGGGGCTGTGAGGTTATGGATGCTTGATGGCCAGGAGATTTCAGACGTGGTCAACGGGTCGAAGCTAAAAATATATCATGAACGGCGAGATGGCATCGATAGAACTAGCTAGGGGAAGGTACGCAATTTAGAAAATAAAAAAAATAAAAATATTAAAAAATTAAAAATTAAAAAATAAAATGTAAATTTTTTTTTAAAAAAAGTTCATACTGTACCGTACGGCCTCCATCCGTACAATCATACAGACAAGAAAAATTTTCAATTCTTTTTTAGAAAAATTCAAAAATTAAAAATTTTAAAAAAAATTAAAAGGTTGTATGGACGTACTATCGTACGGAAAATGCAAAAAAAAAGTGTTTTAAACAGTAGTTGTATGGTATTTCACCGTAAAAAGGTGGCATGAAGACATAATATGCATCCGTACGAACATACGATCATTCTGTGACAAGTGAGGGTTGTCGTATGCCATGGGCAGAGAAGAGATAACTCGTGACCGTACGGTCACTGAGCAGCAAAGAGTTAGACACCATCCGTACGACTGTATGGGTGTGAGTTGCGGGAACTTTTTCCATACCGTATGGACAACAAGGATAGTAGCATATTAAGAAGGGAGGAGGACAAAAAAAGATGAATTTTGAAGGGCCTTACAAAGGAAGAGCGTCGTACGGTAAGAAAAGAGCAGATTGTTAGCATAAAAAGACCGTACACTGTATGGAGTCGACGTTGTTATATTTTGTTATTTTGTATGCATGCAAATAAAGGATAATCATTGCATATACATTCTGTACAGTTACTAAGGATGAGGGAAAACATTTGTAAGATGAAGGTGACATAGAAATCCGTACACTATATGGACATTGTTGGAGACCCACCGTGGACGAGATTGAGCAGTCAAGAATTTGGACTGTACTATTGTACGAAATGTAGGGAAACCATCAAACAACATCGAGATAGTTAGGGATTCAATAGCAGTTATTTTTATATTACATAACAACAAAGAATAAACCATTATGCATTCAGCAGGTAAATGCAGGAGGTGGGGAGCAGAGGGAGGATTCTCTCCAGTACAGGTAGAGGCCATGGTCCAGAATGAGGGAGAGTCGGCAGATGATATGTTGGGTGACGATTTGGTGACATATCTGGACTCTCTTACAGATGGGGTTGATAAAGGTAGGTAGCTTGTGCAGATGGTGTTGGAGGCATGACGTGCGAAGGAGGCTAGAGATCTCGGGAGGAGATAGCTACCCAGCTAGCCACTCAGCAGACTGCTTGGGAGGCAGAGCGTGCAACACTTTTGGCACAGTTAGAGGCAGCCACAACTGGTACGGATGTAGTTGAGGCATAGTTAGCTGAGGCCAAGGAGGCATGGAATCACAAGGAGGCTGAACTACAGGAGATTACCTTAATGCTCAAGGAAGTTGTCTAGGCCAACTCTCAGGTATACGTGAATCTGGATATCTATACTCAACAGGTGTATCAGTTGTGGAGGAAATTGAACCCTTCTGCATCCCAACCGTCAGTTCCAGGGATGCTCCCTTCCACTTCCTCTTAGCTTGTTTCTTTATGTTATGTACTCAGCATTATCTCCATTTTCTATGTTGTCGTTCGGAGACGAATTTCTTTTTGTGGGGGATGATGTTGTCGGGTAATACGATAGTTGGATAGTTATGTACCGAAGGTAGTCAACGAGTGAAACCGTTTGCCTTGCACCCCTTTGGTACCTATATGTACTTAGTCTCTCAATAGAAGAAGAGATGGGTTTGTACGGGTATACATTTTGCATTGTACACAACATTCTGAAGTAATGAAACATATCTGAAGTTCTTCTTTATATATCACTATGTATGTTTTACTTTCCTGTATGTCTCTGTTAAATCCCGTTTACCCTTGAGCGAAAACATGTTTACCCACTGGGGTAGACTAGTTTACTGATGCATAGACATTGTACAGGAAATGTAAATAACAAAGATGGATTAGAGAACACCAAAGCTTTCATTAATCATTTAGAACTTAGTACATTGACAATAGCCACAAATGATCATATTCTCTTCAAAGAGCAAGTAAAGTGTTTATATAAAGCCTGAAGGGGTGCAACCAAACGTCGTCACCCGTTCCCAACCGCTGGTAGTAACTAAGTACATCGGTGCATACATAACATAACTAACACCCGACAACATAATAAACTTTACGGCTAACATCATTCCCCCTAAAGAAAAGTCATCTGCGGACAACAACAAAATGTCTGGGATAGAACAACAAAATAGGAATGACGAACTACCATAGACAAAAACTAGGACTGAGAAGAAGAGGGGGTAGAGGAAGCATCCCTGATGAGGAAGCAGGCTGATCTGCTAGAAGAATTGGTGCAGTGGATGACCCCAACTGAGCTAGTATCTCATACACCTGTGTAGTTCTGGTTTGCAAGTCCTCTTCAGCTACCATCTGTAACTCCAAGGCGGACTTAATCATCAAAGCAACCTCCAAAAGTTCCTTCTCCTTGGCCTCATTCTCTACCCTTGCTGCTGCCAACCGCTACTCCCAAGCCATAGTCTCCCGAGCCAGTCTCTCTTCTAGAGCAACCCATGTTGCCTACTCAGCCACCAACTCCTGGGTACGCTGGAGTAAGTTTCCCTCCACTGCCTCTAGCTTGGTACCTAGCTCCTCCCGAGCTCTCTGTGCTGTCACCAAGGCAATCACGGTCTGACGAGACATACTTAGATCACCTCAATGAATAGTACCCATCCTGAATTGTCTACTCAAGCTCTCGAACGAGAGATGGTGCCTCACTCTGAAGTACTAGCATAGGAACAACCCATGTAGCCATCATCTCTGCAGTCTCTTCAGCAGGTCACAACCCCTTCTCAAAACACTTTGCAAATGCTGCACCACAACCCACTCGTGCAAAGGCCAGGAGATGCCTCAAATCTTGAACCACAGTCGCCACATCTAGAGACTCTGCTACAGCCACCAAATGACGTCCTCGAGTGACCATGTCTGTAAAATAGACTTCCACATCCTCTCTCAAGTACTAGCGTAGGAACAACCCATGCAACCATCATCTCTGCAGTCTCGTCAACAGGCCACAACCCCTTCTCAAAACACTCTGCAAATGCTACACTACAACCCACTCGTGCAAAGGCTAGGAGATGCCTCAAATCCTAAACCACAGTCTCCACATCTCAAGACTCTGCCATAGCCAACAACCGATGTCCTCGAGTGACCATGTTTGCCAAATAGGCTTCCATGTCCTCTCCCTCCAACGATTCAGATCTGGTGAGGGCTGCTAGGTGAGACAACTCAAATCCACAAGGTACCTCTGTTGCTATACCTCCCATTGCCTTGGTCGGATTAACTACCAATCGAGTGATTGTCTCCAAAGCCCCATCCTCTTTAGATAAGGATGGAATATCCGTCGCCACTGTGACATCTGCAGAGTCTATACTAATTGTTAGCTCTCAAAACTGCACCCTGTTAAGCTCACAAAAACTTAACCTTTTGGAGAAACATGGAAACACTCCTGGGTAGTGGGTTTCCCAAAATTGGAGTGAATCTCCTGGTTCTAGGCCGGTTCCTATATGATACTTCACCTGAAACTTTTGTAAAATGGTAAAAAACTTGGCTGGGAAAAGAGATAAGAAATATTTTCCTGAATGAACTTGGAGTACTGAAAAAACAGGAAGAACTAAAAGGAAAACTTAAGGTGATGCACCAAATCTGAAGATGAGAATGGTATTAATCAGACACAATGAAACTTTCCTAAAACCAGTTTGACAT
>MU223519.1:2244443-2254945 GCA_018584345.1 Thuja plicata | reverse complement strand
TATGAAATGATGTTTCAATATAACATACCAAATTGGTTCTTGGAATCTTGAAATACTTGAACATAGCAAAATTGCAACACGAACTAGAACCATTGAACATTCAACATAGAAACATTGATGATAGTAAAATTCATACTCATAGACTCATAGTAACATAATGATAATTATAAAATTATGTTAGTTCTATGATTCTATCAAAGATTCAAAATTCATTGTTCAAATATGAAATATGATAATATCATCAAGATGATCATAATTACAATGAGTAGCATGATATGAATCAAGATTGATATTAAAATGAGTACCCAAGTACAGTCTTGGAGTACCCAAGTACAGTCTCAGAGTACCCTAATACCATCTCAAACTAACCAAGTATAGTCCTGGAGTACCCAAGTACCGTCGAGAAGTACCCAAGTATCGGAGTACCCAAGGGATGCGGGGAAGGGTGCGGCTGCGGTAGGTGGTGCTTGAGTGGCGGTGGGGGTGCTCCGTAATGTGGAGTACCCATCACGGGGACGTCCTGGTACCATGTACTCCAGGGTTTTGGGCCAGGTACACGTCCCTGGGTTACACTGGCAATTAGCCTTCTTGGGAAACCGGGGACAGTCACGTTTTGGGATAGTTGGTCCAAAGTAACAATAGCCAATTTTTGGATATGTTGTGCAAGGGGATAATGGGTATCTAGAAACCTATTTTTTCTGGAATTTGTTTTGGAAAATATGGAGTAAAGTGGCAGATTACGTCGTTGTTGGGCTACAAGAGCCTAGGCCTAACATGAGTGATTTCAAGATGGGAGTGTTGGGTGGGGTTTCTGACCAAATAACCTTTTGAAACCATTTGCATTAGACCTAAAGAAGTACTTGGAACCATTGTGGGCCTTGGGTAAATTCTTGGTTGGGTTTTGGGACCTGTTGCCAATTTTTCACTCACACCTCTAATTGGCAAAGTTGGTTTAGCTTTGGTTCGTCATTAACTGAAAGGTGCATTTCTTTTTAACTTTGCCAAAGTTATTTGCATGTGTTTAAACCAAAGAAAAATCTCAGTTCATTGATCAATTTTCAGTAGAAAGGAAAGGACTTTAGTTATCATGCAATGTGATGTTTTGAAAGAGAAAAGTTCAGCTTTGCCATTACAGTATATCAAGACAGAAAGAAAATATACAACTGACAGAGTTCTCTTTTCATTTTTTGCAAAGACACTTTACAATGTTCTTTTTTGCAAAAGAAATATACAACTGAAATACATTAAGTTTCTAATCATAACAAGGTTGCAAGTGTTGAGTGTTTGAATAAAGAGATAAATTAAGAACCCACAACCCATGGGATTGACTAAACAATGAAACCTGAAGTAAACATATATAGAAGTCAAGATATAGAAAAAGGGAAGAGATCTGTCATTGCCTGTTTGAATGATGGACTATGGTTGGATTTGAAGAAGCTTTATGTGGTCACCTTGCCTTTAAGGTACCTGCATGGTGATGAAAAAATAGGTTAGAGCTCGGGATCTACATCCTATATCTATAAATCAACTGCTATATGTGCATACTTTTAGTTGCATCTATCAAAATAATCACAAAGGAAAGAAAAGAGATAGATCAAGCTTCATTTTTATCTAATGTACTTGTTTCTTGTGCAGATATAGACTTCATATTCATCATTTAATGTTTCAGTTTGGTATCTTTCTTTTTTAGCATGTGGTGTGAAATGCGGCTCCCACAAGGATAGAGCCTAGCATGTTGTTGAGTGCAACAATCAGACGCTGAAATGAAATTTAAGAGATAGGGTATCAAATATTTTTAGTGGATACAATCATAGATTTGGATGGTGAATTTGAAAAGAAAGTAATAAGAATCCAAACATTGTTAATTCACATTTCACTATTTTCTGATTTTTGACTGTTACAGTCACTTTGCATGCATGGTATGGCCCTGTATGGATACATGAATGCACAAGACTATAATCAGGAGAAAGGTCTATGAGTCTACTTTAATTTGAATCAATTTTGAGTCATTTTCATGGAGAAATGAATGAGTTATGTCCATTTTAGTAACAACACCCTGTTAAGAAACGTTTTACAGAATTGGCAGCCAAAGAAAATAGTGTACAACTACATATGGAATAGTACGAATCTATAATTTGGTAAGGAGTAAGATATTGATGTTACAAACAAACTTTATTCCTTCTAGAAAAATTAATTTTGATGTTTGAGTGGTCAAATAATTCATTTTCTAGAAACTAGTCTGTTATTCCTTGTGTAACTGCCGGTCAAGAGAAGCAGCAAGATACTCAGAGATATCAGCTCATCAGAGGTAACACCAAAAATAATCAATAAGGAACATCACTCTTTCACCAACGCAATAGAAGATACATGGAGAAGCCACATGCTACATGAAAGTATGGTGTTGTGAACAGCAAATGAATACAAAAGAAAACACCCAGTTTCATGAAATGGGCAGCAGATTACATGTTTAAGACATGTCAATCTTCATTTAAAGTTAAAGAAGCATCAAGCACTATGGATCATAGCTGGCATGATGGGGCAGCAACTATAGGGTGGTATTCAAAGACAATGTAAAAAATCAATATCATAGAGAAGAGAACAATTACAAGAATGGAGCGGCATTATACAAGCTGGTCATAAAAGGTAATGGCACCCAGGATGATTACGTTGTAGTCACAAAAGTTAGCCCTTTAGCACTTTCTAGTTTATACATACATCAATCAGTAATAACATGAATACAGAGCAGCCATCATTGATAAAGCATTTACATGGAACTATGAGGGAAATCCTAATATCAAGAGTAATGTTATCATCAACTACATTATACAAAGGACAATGTGATGACAGTCATGGAGATCTCAGTGATACCAAGACAAGGATAGGATAATAATGGTGGGAATACAGTCATAAACAAAGCCCAGATTAATGACGGCAATTAGATACATTAACCACAGTTAGGGGTAATTATGGTTTTATGCATAAGAGGGAAAATAAAAAGAAGCAATACACAATGCTATTGTATACAATGAGAATGAAAAAGTTACAGTTTCAAATTCAGCTACAAGAAATCTTAGTTCGGCCCTCAATGTTCATACTTGGTGTCTGAGATTCTCATGTGTATACATGATTTAGATAGTCAGAGAGATCAAAAATACAGTTTTATAAAGTGCATTCAATGAAAAGATAGTTCAATATAGATGCTCCTACATGTATTAAGAGATGACCGAAAGATTCAAGGTATGGAAGAAGAGAAGCTATTATTTTTTACAGCTAGAAGTCTGAAATATGACAGCTGCTACAATGAAACATCATATTCGAGCTCAAGGGAAAGCCAGGTACTTGTAGATATCAGTAAGATATGGGTACAAAGAAGCCTTAAAAAAAATCTCCAAGTAAATTCCAGCTCGAGCCTTCTATGGTTGGAAATCAGAGAAACGAAGAAAAAATCTTCACAAAACTCTCAAAAACCTCATGGGCCACAGCCAGAAGATATGGTGTAGAACTCAAAGCTTCAAATAATACACATAAACCATGAAAGGAAAGCAACAAAATGAAGGGAATGGCGTCAAATAGTGTTGGATAATCTCCAAATTTTTTCACAAATCTTTCCAAAAATATCAAACCCTCATGGCGGCCCATACCAAGTAGAGAAGATGGAGCGGCAAGAATAAGAAGTCAAAATGAAGGATTCTTAGGGTTTTGATACCTTATATTGGCTGAATGAGAAGTAATTTTATGGCTTTCATTGTGTCCTTTTAATATTTCCTTTCCATCTTTTTCCCCGTGAGCATATTGTGGCATTTTTGAAGATTTGTAAGTGAGATGTTCATCACTTGAACGGTTTTAAATGTAACAAGCTATATTGTTAAAATGATATTTTTTTTATATCATTTTATTAATATAAGTTAGAGATCCAAAAATGGGATTTAGGCTTTTGAAGGTAGAGTAAATATTATATTTTGCACAACTTAATAATAATTATTAAAATAATTTATTATTTATTAAATATGAATTAAATTAATAATATTATTAAGTGGTTAATTATCGCTTAACAATATTAATAATACAATTAATATTTATTAAAATAACAAATTATAAATTATGTAATAATTATTATTAATTTAGAGGTATTAAATACTTTATAACTCATTTATTTAATTAATATTTCTGATATTAATTAAGTAAATTAATTATAAATCATTTAATAATTAAAGTGCAAAAGAAGATATTTACTTTTACCTTTAAGGGTTGAAAAGAGATATTTGGTGGAATTATGGCAAGAGGCTAAAGTCATAAAAATGCAGTTGTTAAAGTCAGATGAAGTTATTAAGGCCTTTATGAGCTGTTTAGAGAGATAAGAATGCATTAATTGAGAGGGCTTTATGGGGGAATTGATGAGGGATGACTTTTTAGTCATCATTTTTGCCTTTTTGCAATTGTTTGGGGGTTTCAAAGATGCCTGGTAGGCTGAATCCGACCCAGAATTTATTGCTCTCTCATGCTGTCACTGCTTTTGTAAAAGCATAAGTATGAGTTGAAGGCTCATTTGTAAGGAGTTCTTACCATTCTTCCATGTTGTATTGTAACCTATTTTAGGTTCTTTTAACAGGATTGATGAGCTTTGTAACTCAGTTTTCAGATTTGTATATTGTTGTGAGCATCATTTGTTCAATATATTTCAGTGATTTTACCTTCTCAAGGCTTGTTTCATTGTGTGTGGAGCATAGATGGTTAAGTGTTTCTATGAAATCTCATGTATTTCCTCTTACATTTATCACTTTTAGCACCTTTGGACAGGATATGTCATGCTTTTACAAGTTATATAGTTGTGTGAGTGATGTAAACAACACCTAGTTGTGAAACTTCCATTTTCCTTCTTGGGTTTGTGAGCATTTGCAACTTCTTTATGAAATTCTTATGTAGAAGTATGGGTACAATTTGAGTTGTTTTATTGTATAGCTGGGCTTTTTGAGCACATGTTCGCTAGATATGGTAGTATCAGTCTAGGAGAATCATTTGGTGCATCACCTTAGGATTCAATTTCAATTCCATGTTTCTTTCTAACCCTTTCCCTCTGAAATTTCTTTAGTTTAGGTGAAGTACCCAGGAAGCCGGCCTTCTCCAGAGGCTCACCTCTTTTCCGGGTTACCCATAACCCATAAGTGTTTCCATGTATCACTAGATTGCTGGGTTTACTCAGCAGGGTGCAGATTTCAGTGATAACAATTTTTGGCACGTCCGGTGGGACAGTTTGAGCTACCTTGGTTCAAATTTATTGCATACATTATTGCTATTTGGTCTGGACAACAATAGTTTTTTGCTTTTGGAGGCAAGAAAGAAGCACACCTGGCGACTCTGAAAGAAAATCTACTGGTTTCAAGCAGATAAAGTGTTGGTATGTGAAAAAGAAAGTTTATTTTTGCCAATTTTCAGTATTTTCAATTATTTTCCAGCCCATATAATGTTTTAGCATGTCTTCATTTGATAAGTGTATGCCTTATCATTCTCCATTCCATGAAGGTGTTGTCTATACACCTTCATATCAGCCATATCAAAACCACCATGTTGCTGGTTTCCCTCAAGACATCGCTACTTCAATCAATTACCAATATGCCCAATAAGCTCATCATGCTTGCCACCCACCCACCCCTGCTCAACCTATCTGGAAGCATACCCAGACTTATAACCAGCCTCAAGGAGACTATTTCATGCCAAGTCAGCATGAAGATATTTCTAGTCAGCTTCAAAACTTAGACAATATGGGAATAAATGAGATGAAAAGTATGTTACTTGACTAGACTAAGCAATTGTCTGAGATCAAGAGTCAACAAGAAGTGGATCTACAATAGGAGGAGTTGGCTTACCATGCTTATCTTCATAAGCAAGAGGTGGAGGCACAAAGAAGGCAATATGAAGAGAGTGTTGTAAAGGCGGTGGCTGAGAAAGAGCAAACACAACTAAGGCTTGCTCAAGAACACAAGCTGAAAACCCAAGCAGCTATTACATTTCCAAATCCATTTTCTAAAGAAGGGGTTTCCAGGCTCAATATTCCAAGCTTCAAGCAAGGTATACCCCTTGAGTCTACAGTTGAGCACTCTAAATTTAAATTCCAAGTTTTAAGATCAATCATTCTTTTCAAGAGCCTATTCTTGAAGAAAAATAGTCCATCTCTCCTCAAAAGAAATATTTTCAGTTGCAAAGTCAGCCCATTGAGAACCCAAAAGATGATACAATTGTGAATGAGTTTCAAAAGCAAAAATTAGATCTACTGGAAGTGACTAGAGAGAATAACCAGTTGGGACAGCCACTTCATGAACAAGAAGCAAGTGTTGAACTTGAAGTTATAACAGAGGAGGCTGGTAAGGAAGAAGATGCTATGTTTGGGTTTGATGAGCTTCCTAGTTTTGTTGAGCACAAGGAAGAAGATATGGTCATGACCACATCAGAAACAAGTTTGCAGCAGCTAGAGGGTGTGAATCATTATAATGATTTGTTGTTCCATGAAGTTATAGTTATAGAGGAGGCTTTCCAAGATGAGAAAATAAATGAAAACCTTGAAGAAGATTATTTTTCCAACATCATAGAAGGTTTTTGTGAAAATATTGGTGAGGAATTATTGTCTCTTGAGGCAGAAGTTTGTGAGTAACATAATCAAGTGAAAGAAGTAGCCATATTTCAAGTTGAATTACATGGAGAAACTCCTTCTAATCAGCCAAGTGAGGTTGAAGAGAAAATTTATAAACAAGAGACCAGTAAAGAGAGCTTTAGTTTCATCCTCTCAAGAGGATGCCCAATCAGGCATTTTTTCGGAATAGAAGCCAAGTATGAAGAGGATTCTCAAGAAGAGAAAGTTTCAGCCCAAGAGAGTCAAGCTCCACACACATATTCACTTCAGAAAAATCTCATGCATAATCAGCTTATTGAGGTAGGAGGCTTTGTTTTCATCTTTAAGGAAATGTTGCATTAATTATAAAGAATCTCTTCATTCTCTATCTTTCCTTATCCATCTACAAGTTTGTAAAGCATTCCAAATTGGGAAGGAAAGGAAGATATTTTAGGGAGCCAGTCAATGGTTTCGTTTAATCAAGTTTCATGCTTGGTTAGGTAGGATAGGATAGGTTTTGTTTTTGTTTCCTCTAAGTGCTAGTTACACAGTTGGTAGTTAGTTTGCTTTCCATGTAGTAGAAGTAATAAGGGGAAAATACTGCTGAAATTCACCATACTAGTATGAAGAAATGATCTATCATATGAGATAGGAGTGTACTCCACTATCTCACATCATAAACATTTCCTTCATACCACTACCATGAGCTACAATAGTGTTTTTAGAATAGTTTTCCAGTTCAGTTAATTTTTAGTTTTGGGAAGGTTCATGTTGTTTTCCTATCATATTTTAGTCAAGGAGATGTATATCATTAATGACGGTAAATATTTTGATTCACTATACCTAACAATACCTATCCACTCCACTGGAATATGGTAGAAATAAATGATGTTTCAGTTCTTTAGTATGAGAGGGTTGGTTTCAAGATGGTTTTACCAAAATTTTGACTCTGTGCCCAATGGATGCGCAAAGGCAACTGGTTTCATGCTTAGCAGGCAAGCATATAGCAGAAATCGCTAAAAATGTTGCCAATCTTTCACTCACAACTCAAATTGGCAAAGTTGGTTTAGCTTTGGTTCATCATTAAGTGAAAGGTGCATTTCTTTCTAACTTTGCCAAAGTTATTTGCATATGTTTAAACCAAAGAAAAGTCTCAGTTCATTGATCAATTTTCAGTAGAAAGGAAAGGACTTTAGTTATCATGCAATGTGATTTTTGGAAAGAGAAAAGAAAATATACAACTGAAAGAGTTCTCTTTTCATTTTTTGCAAAGACACTTTACAATGTTCTTTTTTGCAAAAGAAATATACAACTGAAATACATTAAGTTTCTGATCATAACAAGGTTGCAAGTGTTGTGTGTTTGAATAAAGAGATAAATTAAGAACCCACACAACCCGTGGGATTGACTGAACAATGAAATCTGAAGTAAACATATATAGAAGTCAAGATATAGAGAAAGGGAAGAGATTCGTCATTGCCTGTTTGAATGATGGACTGTGGTTGGATTTGAATAAGCTTTATGCAGTCACCTTTCCTTTAAGGTAACTACATGGTGATGAAAAAATATGTTTGAGCTCGGGACCTAAATCCTATATCTATAAATCAACTGCTATATGTGCATACTTTTAGTTGCATCTATAAAATAATCACAAAGGAAAGAAAAGAGACAGATCAAGCTTCATTTTTATCTAATGTACTTGTTTCTTGTGCAGATATAGACTTCATATTAATTATTTAATTTTTCAGTTTGGTATCTTTCTTATTTCAGCATGTGGTGTGAAATGCGGCTCCCACAAGGGTAGAGCCCAACATGTTGTTGAGTGCAACAATTAGAGGCTGAAATGAAAGTTAAGAGATAGGGTATCAAATATTTTTAGTCGATGCAATCACAGATTTGGATAGTGACTTTGAAAAGAAACTAATAAGAATCCAAACATTGTTAATTCGCATTTCACTATTTTCTGATTTTTGACTGTTACAATCACGTTGCATGGTATGGCCCTGTATGGATACATGAATGCACAAGACTATACTCAGAAGAAAGGTCTATGAGTCTACTTTAATTTGAATCAAGTTTGAGTCATTTTCATGAAGAAATGAATGAGTTATGTCCGTTTTAGTAACAAAACCCTGTTAAGAAACGTTTTCCAGAATTGGCAGCCAAAGAAAATAGTGGTACAAGTACATATGGAATAGTACAAAACTATAAATCGGTAATGAGTGAGATATTGATGTTACGAACAAACTTTATTCCTTCTAGAAAAATTAAGTTTGATGTTTGAGTGGTCAAATAATTCATTTTCTGAAAACTAGTCTATTATTCCCTGTGCAAGATCCTGTTACTGCCGGTCAAGAGAAGAAACAAGATACTCAGAGATATCAGCTCATCAGAGGTAAAAACAACAATAATCAATAAGGAGCATCACTCTTTCACCACACAATAGAAGATACATGGAGAAGCCACATGCTACATGAATGTATGGAGTTGTGAACAACATATGAATACAAAAGAAAACACCCAGTTTCATGAAATGGGCAGCAGATTACATGTTTAAGACATGTTAATCATCATTTAAAGTTAAAGAAGCATCAAGCACTATGGATCATAGCTGGCATGATGGGGCAGCAACTATAGGGTGGTATTCAAAGACAATGTAACAAATCAATATCATAGAGAAGAGAACAATTACAAGATTGGAGCAACATTACACAAGCTGGTCATAAAAGGTAATGGCACCCAAGATGATTATGTTGCAGTCACAAACGTCAGCCTTTCGCACTTTCTAGTTTCTACATGCATCAATCAGTAATAATTTGAATACAGAGCAACCATCATTGATAAAGCATTTACATGGAACTATGAGGGCAATCCTAATATCAAGAGTAGTGTTATTATCAGCTACATTATGTAAAGGACGATGTGATGATAGTCATGGAGATCTCAGTGATACCAAGACAAGGATAGGATATTAATGGTGGAAATACAGTCATAAACAAAGCCCAGATTAATGACAACAATTAGATACATTAACCACAGTTAGGGGTAATTATGGCTTTATGCATAAGAGGGAAAATAAAAAGAAGCAATAAAGAATGCTATTGTATACAATGAGAGTGAACAAGTTAAACTTTCAAATTCAGCTACAAGAAATCTCAGTTAGGCCCTCAAGGTTCATACTTGGTGTCTGAGGTTCTCATGTATATACATGATTTAGATAGTCAAAGAGATCAAAAATACAGTTTTATAAAGTGCGTTCAATGAAAAGACAGTTCAATATAGATGCTGCTACAAGTATTAAGAGATGACCGAAAGATTCAAGGTATGGAACAAGAGAAGCTATTATTTTTTACAGCTAGAAGTCTGAAATATGACAGTTGCTACAATGAAACATCATATTCGAGCTCAAGGTAAAGCCAGGTACCTGTAGAAATCGGTGAGGTATGGGTACAAAGAAGCCTTAAAAACAATCTCCATGTAAATTCCAGCTCGAGCCGCAGCCAGAAGATATGGTGTTGAACTTGAAGCTTCAAATAATACGCAGAAACCATGAAAGGAAAGCAGCAAAATGAAGGGAATGGCATTAGAAAGTGTTGGATAATCTCCAAATTTCTTCACAAATCTTCCCAAAAATCTCAAACCCTCATGGCAGCCCATACCAAGCAGAGAATATGGAGCGGCAAGAATAAGAAGTCAAAATGAAGGATTCTTAGGGTTTTGATACCCTATATTGGCTGAATGAGAAGTATTTTTATGGCTTTCATTGCGTCCTTTTAATATTTCCTTTCCATCTTTTTCCCCGTGAGCATATTGTGGCATTTTTGAAGATTTGTAAGTGAGATGTTCATCACTTGAATAGTTTTAAATGTAACAAACTATATTGTTAAAATGATATTTT
>MU223519.1:2216110-2244393 GCA_018584345.1 Thuja plicata | reverse complement strand
ATCATTTTATTAATATAAGTTAGAGATCCAAAAATGGGATTTAGGCTTTTGAAGGTAGAGTAAATATTATATTTTGCACAACTTAATAATAATTATTAAAATAATTTATTATTTATTAAATATGAATAAATTAATAATATTATTAAGTGGTTAACTATTGCTTAACAAATATTAATAATATAATTAACATGTATGAAAATAACAAATTATAAATTACGTGATAATTATTACTAATTTAGAGGTATTAAATACTTTATATCTCATTTAGTTAATTAATATTTTTGATATTAATTAAGTAGGTGAATTTTAAATCATTTAATAATTAAAGTGCAAAATAAGATATTTACTTTTACCTTTAAGGGTCAAAAAGAGATATTTGGTGGAACTATGGCAAGAGGCTAAAGTCATAATAATGCAGTTGTTAAAGTCAGATGAAGTTGTTAAGGCCTTTATGAGCTGTTTAGAGAGATAAGAATGCATTAATTGAGAGGTCTTTATGGAGGAATTGATGAGAGATGACTTTTTAGTCATCATTTTGCCTTTTTACAACTATGTTTCAAAGATGCCTGGTAGGTTGAATGCAACCCACAATTTATTGCTCTCTTATGCTGTGATTGCTTTTGTAAAAGCATAAGTATGAGTTGAAGGCTCATTTGTAAGGAGTTCTTACCATTCTTCCATGTTGTATTGTAACCTATTTTAGGTTCTTTTAACAGGATTGATGATCTTGGTAACTCAGTTTTCAGATTTGTATACTGCTGTGAGCATCATTTGTTCAATATATTTTAGTGATTTCACCTTCTCAAGGCTTGTTTCATTGTGTGTGGAGCATAGATGGTTAAGTGTTTCTTTGAAATCTCGTGTATTTCCTCTTACATTTATCACTTTCAGCACCTTTGGACAGGATATGTCATACTTTTACAAGTTATATAGTTGTGTGAGTGATGTAAACAACACCTAGTTGTGAAACTTCCATTTTCCTTCTTGGTTTTCTGAGAATTTGCACTTTCTTTATGAAATGCTTATGTAGAAGTATGGGTAAAATTTGAGTTGTGTTATTGTATAGCTGGGCTTTTTGAGCACATGTACGCTAGATATGGCAGTATCAGTCTGGGAGAATCATTTGGTGCATCACCTTAGGATTAAATTTCAGTTCCATATTTCCTTCTAACCCTTTCCCTCTAAATTTTTTTTAGTTTAGGTGAAGTACCAAGGAAGTCAGCCTTCTCTGGAGGTTCACTTCTTTTTCGGGTTACCCACAACCCAGAAGTGTTCCCATGTGTCACTAAATTGCTGAGTTTACTCAGCAGGGTGTAGATTTCAGTGATAATAGGAACCTTGGAGCCTTTGGTGTACTTGGTCTATAGGAGAGTTTGGGAACCTTGTATTTCCCTTATAAATTTATGCTTTCTTTGCAAACTTGATCAAATCAATAATCACCCTACAAATCTCCATCAATTGGTATCAAAGCCTAGGAGCTTTCTAGCTGAGAAGTATCTTTTGGGGTTTAGAAGATTTAGACTCCTTTGTTGATGCTTGGAGTTGAACCATCCTCAAAGAGTTCCAAATTGGTGACCCTACATCAGAAGAATCCTAGATTGGTGTGAAGAGATGGAAATGACAAGGAGTGAAAGAGAATTGGCCAAGTTGTTGATGAAATACTTGGATGATGAGAGAAGAAGAGATGAAGAGAAGAAGAAAGAAGACAAGAAGAGGAAAGGTTAAGAAGCCTAGAAGAGACATTGGAAATGAATCAGAGAAAGTTGGAGTGGATTGCATCACTCTATGAACAAGCCAAAGATGAAGATGTTAAAGAGAAACAAATAGCACATGAAGAAGAGGATGAACCTAATGGCAAGGAGGTTCTAAAAGTGGAATCATAGGTACAAGTTGAGGATGCTGAGGGATGCAGCAATGGATGAAGTCATGAAGGGCTTGAATGTCATGGACTGCTTCAACTAGGGACAATACTATGTCCTTTTTTGGTGATGAAATATGGAAAACAACAAGGTACCATGGCTAAGGAGGAAGCCACAATGGAAAGTGAGTTGTTGGTGTGCCTAGGTGAATGGCATGGTGAAGACCAACAAGAGATGGCAGCAGGTGAGGAAGAACCTAATTGTGGAGTCATTGGAGAGGCTAAGGAAGTAGCTATGAATGTTGAGGAAGACTTGGAATGCCAAGAGATAAGTCATGGGATCCAAGGTGCAGTGGTCTCAATGGGAAGAGAGACTAAGTCTGAAAATAATGGAGTGTTGCAGATAGAAGAAATGGTCTCAAGGCATGGGACTAAAGATAGAATGCAAATTGGTGATCAACTACTAGTCGTCTACATTTTGCCCATGTGAGGAAAATCTAAAGTTCAGATTAACAAGCACATTATGGAGAAGCATCAAGCAAGGATGCCATGGATCATCAATGATGATCTTTTCAAACCAAGAGTAAAGATAAAGTTGTTTTATTTTCTGACATTGTTTGTTTGCAGGTTTCCAAGAGGACTTGGAAAATCTTTAAAGTTGGGGAGTGTAGGGGCACCGGCAGGAAAGCACACTTTGGGGTCATTTGATGATCCAAGGGGAAATGAATTTGATTAAGACATATAAGGTCCCTTAATGATGTAATTGTGTCCATTAGTGCCTTTTTCAGGTAATTAAGTCAAATTTGTAATGAAGAATGCAATAAAAATGTAATATGTCTTAGAAGTCCTAGTAAAGGACTTAGGACCAAATTTGATGTAAGGGTGGCCAATAGTGCCAGATGGGATCTAAGTTGATTAGATGGGGTTAATTAAGTCATGGAAGTAATTAGGAATTAACTCTATGAAGTTTGAATAATTTTTAAGCAATTAAAATACCAAAAAACACAAGTTAATAATTCAAATTTTTGAATATTAACGACTAGTTGTGTTTTGGTGGGAAAATGAGTTTAGGAGTTTAATACATGTTTTAATCACTTCCGACCACTTGGGGTTGCTTGTGAAAGTTGAAAAATTGTGTATAAACGCCCAAGAATTATTGGGAAAGCATATGTACGGACTTGAGAAGCATTTGTACGGATAGCATTCTGAAAATGCAATAAGATTCATAAGTTTCTTTCATATTTTGATCTCTTATAGTATTTATTTCATGTTTTTATCATTGCAATGCATTATAGGATGTATTAGAAGTTGTTTTGATCCATCTTAGAAGGATTTCATTCTGAATTTTTCTTTCATATAGTCAACGTGTTGTAGATAGCCATTTTCATATTGTTTTTCTTAAACAAAATGGTGTACCCATCCCGTTTCTATTCTAACTATGGCTTGGGGATGGATTGTTGACTTGTAACATATGTAATTATACATACTAATGTAGGAATAAGACAGAGAATGCAAATGTTCTTCAATTTGGGCAAGTTGGAGTGCTTGGGTGTATGAAAATGCATGGAAATTGATGCCACAAGTGTAGTAGAAGGGGATCTAGCTTAAGGAGGGCATGTGTTTGTGTGAAACAAAAAAATTACATGTGAAATAAGTGTTTAAACCTAAAGGAGGGGTTCTGGAATCAATTTTTGAGTCCTTTTTGAGAAGGCCTAGTTTTCAGAGCAATTTGGGGAGGGTATGTTAGAAAACCCATAGGGAAACTTGATATTGACAAATTAATCTGATATTCCTTGGTTGTGGACCATTATAAGACTCTGCACCAAGTGGCATAATGGGGTAGTAGATAGAAATGGTACTTCCTTTGTAAATCCATGCAATTAGCCCTCTTGGAAAACCAGGGACAGTCACGTTTTGGGATAGTTGGTCCAAATTAACAATATTTGAGTTTTCGAAAACAAAGTTTGTACTTGCACAATCTCACTAGAGTTTTCTTACTATGCATAAAGATTAAAAAATTACAATGAACACCCTCCTTTATTTATAGGTGAGGGGTTGATAGCAAAAAGTTGGAGAAACCCAACTAATTGAGACTTATCCAACAACTAACTACCTACAATTTACTTATTCAACATTACAGTCCTATGTAATGTAATTACATGTAATGAGTTATGTAATTGCAAGTTTTTGCTTTGCACATTTTGATTACATATGCAATTACAATTTTATGCTTTACATGCAACTTGTCAAAACAAAAATGCTTATCTTAAGACCTAGAAAGCAATGGGAAATCTAACTAAGTGCTTAAAGAACTTTTCACTCTTCTCCATTATGCGCCATGAAATCCTGAAATTTATAAATGCTTTCCTGAATATATTTCGGATCGGCCCAATGGTGTTCTCTGCAACTACGGTGATCCTAAAAACTATATCTGAACATCTGGAAATGACAACACTGCTTCCTTCAAGAACAGTTTGAAGAATATCGAGTGAATTCTGGTACCTTGTGAGCTTGCCAATGGAAGTTAAGGTAAAATGATCTACCTCAAGTTCTAGATGAATCATTAACAAGAGTTCCGAAACCACAGTATCTTCTATAATTAATTTGTGGTTATTACCCACCAATTTACATGATACCTTTGCAAATTGAGTGCAAACCTCTTGCTCATTCTCGGCACATATTTCTATTGCCGCATCCAAGTCTGTATTTAGGCCCTTAATGACTTGGGCCTTGTTTTTTAGAAGCTCCTTGGATCTAATGTAGTTCTTATGAGAAGATACTATCTCATTCTCACACAGCATCTCTGATTTTAAGTTTGAAAATTTATTCCAAGTCCTTTTCAAGAAAATCCAAGTCTGAACTGAAAGTTCTTCGAACTCCCTTTAACTCAAATGTTGCCATCCTAGCACTTGTGGCCACCTAGAATTCTTTCTATATGAACTCTGCTCCCTGAAGCATCATTTGATCCACCCATGCATTAATGGTCGGAACCATCTCGCCAGCTTTCTCAACCTACTTAACAGATTCTTTTGCAATGGAGGATGCTAACGGATCAACATGCTGGGAAGCTCCAGTAATCTTTCAAATTATTGCCATGAGTAACTCATTGTGCTCCTTCAACTGATCCTTCTTCACCTTAATCTCATCATATTCCTGTGCCAAGAGTGCTACAGATTCTTGGGCGTCATTGACCCAACCAACATGTGTTTGCTTTCCCAAATCAAGCCTAGTGATTCTGAAACCAGCAAGATGCATTTCATTGCGAGAATTATCTACAAGAGGTTTTGCTATCTCCGCATCTTTTGTTCGGTCCTTGTCAACCCGAACCCTTGACACAGTCCTTTCTCTCTTGAAACCCTTGGTCTTGGCTTTCTTTAGCTGTTCAAAATTGAAGTAATCTAGCAAGACTTCCTGCTTCTTTCTCATAGGAACAACTGCGCTTAGCGAGGAAGGAAGATCAGAGAGAATAGCTTGAGTTTCATCATCTGCAGGTTGTGACGAACCCAGTTGAGTGCATACCATGGTGGAAACAATTGTTGGTGTTTTAGTTTGAACAGTAATAGGGGTAGTTCATGGAATAACTTGAGGCATTGATTCCGACATGAACCTATCAAAATCACTCAAGGTAGAATATCCTTCCACAAAAGGAATTGTCAATGAAGGTAGATGAGAACTATATGAAAACATACTAACCAAATCTTCACAAGATTCACCATGAATTGACCTCGTAGCTTGTAAAGATGCATGAGATGCCACTATAGGTGTCAAGACTGTAGAGAACGCATCCACATCAGCATATGTGGTAAAACTAGCTTCATTATATAGAGATGAATTCTTGTGTAATTTCTGCAGGGATAGATTGTGCATCTGTAACTGCTGGAAGTACTTGTACCTCATCTTCCTCCTGACTATCTTCTCCTTCAAGGAGTTCCTAAAACATGACTCACTCTTTCCTTTCGATCGGAGAAACTTTCTGAGTTTTCTCCTTTGATTTGAGCTTTACTTTCAGCATAGTTCTAGAGGAGGATGCATTATCTTTATTCTTAGTTCCCATCTCTGATCTTCAACCCACAGACCTGGATGTGTCATCATTTGCCCCTGTTTTGAACCTTCTCAGCTTAATACCTCTACGCTTGAGCCAAGCATGAGTATTAGCCATAATGGATTGAAATCTGTCAGTTATCGAAAAAGTTTCCTTCACAGACCACTGGATTGGGAAGAATTCCTAAGTTGCCACCTTAGCTTTTTCATGCACTGGATCCAAAACTTCCCCATCATCCTCCGTTCCATCAGGAATATCAGCAAGGTTTAAATCAATGATTTTCTATATAGTAAGCCTGCAATAATCCATCCTTCTGATATCTTTATCCGTACAGATATCTATCCAGACATCTTCTAATCAATGAAAATGAATAAAAGACTGCTTGATCTTATCCTTCATGCCTCGATATTCAAAATATTCTCAGATTTTGAACTTCTTGAGTTTGATTTCTTGCATCTTGATCTCCATTGCCTTTGCCTTTTGTGAGGAAGTAAGTGAATATTTTCCTATCACCAAGGGATGCTGAGTAGAAATAGAAAATCCAACCTTATGTGTTGCGGACTGTCTAGTATGTACATACATCAACTGTCTTCCCAGCTCCATCAGAATGATCTTATCAGTTGGATACCTTGGTAGCATGTATGGGTAATCATCAAAGCACCCAACTCTCATGCAGGTAAAACTCAGGAATCACAAGAACTTACACCCGTATTCATTTACCTTCTTCCATGCCGCATTGGAAACCCTCTTGTTCTCCAGTGATCTATCAAACTGACACATAAAGTTACCAAAGAAAGCATTCTGAAGTCTGTGATAATGATGTCTTCCTGTTACCATAGGTAACTGAGTGAAATACTTCCATGTTGGTAACTAACTCTTATCCCCATCATAGGATAATCCTGGTAGTGCTCGGAAAGCGGCAACAATATACACAAGGTAGGAACTCATGTAAAATGTCATAGTGGTAGACACTTCAGACAATTGTTGGCACAAAGAATCACTGATTAACTCTGCCCAAAAAATTTGTTACTTTCCCTTCTTAACAATGGAAATATATTGGAACATCCAAGGTTCAAAAATATTGGATTTCTTCAAACCCTGCATCCTTCCTAGAAGAGTAATCATGTCATTGATCTCCTCCTTGAACTCTGTTCTGAACAAAGTAGCGGGCCACCGAGATGAAATCGATTGCCTTGGTTTAACCAACCAAAGTGAATTAATTTCTCTCCTGCAATCATAGTCTCTCTCATAATAATACTCAAGAGCCTTCTCATGAGAAATGTCTACATATACTAAAGTAGGAGGAACATGAAAGATTCTTTCAATAGCCTCAGCATCTAACCTCTTGCTGACTTTATCCTTCGCATCCCCGACTGTTCGGGTTTCTTTATCAAAGTGTGATGCACATGCCAGAATGAACTCAAGTTCTAGTACTGCAACGGGAAAAGTAGAGAGCATGTGTATATGACTTTTGAGAACCTTAATCATCTCAGCCTTTAGATTTACCACTTTCGTCCTTTGGATGAACTCAGCCATGTCAAAATGCCCCACCTCAGTATTTTTAATCTCATCAATGTGTGATACTACTGAAGTGGGAATAATAGCTGTCATGCACCTATGATACTGATACTTCATTGTTTTTTCAGAGGTAGGAATTGGCCCTTCTGACATCTAATAAACACCTGTAGTTCTGAGATAGGAAGACCAAACAAATGCAACATCATAAAATATTGACGTTAATCTCATTCTACACTCCACCTAGTGCACACTTTGATTTTTAAATTCTGATAAATGTACATGCAACAAGGCTTTAAACAAAACTCAAGTGAAAAGACTACTTTTGTAAGCCATGATTGTATTTTGGAAGTTTTGAGGTGCATTGCATATGAAGACGCAAGTGTATTTCAAACATGCAACAACTTATGCAGTTGAGGTAAAAAGTTCCTACCACATGAGAAAAGTAAAAGACTTCTTAAGTGGAATAGGAGGTTTTGGGTGCAACTGCATATTTGACTGCACGGGTAATATACATATAGTTCATTGTGTAGTCGGGTCAAAAAGTTCTGACTACACTTGGAATTGCTTTCTTCAAAAAGGGTATTGTAGGAGGTTTTTGATGCGACTGCGTATTCAACTACATGTAATGAAATATGTAGTTGAAGTAAAAACCTCCAGTTTCCAAATGATATTAGTGGAAGTTTTGGATGCGACTACATGTTTCATTACATGTAACTGAACATGTAGTTGGTGTAAAATGTTCTTATTTTGAAAAGGACAGTAATGGAAGTTTTGGGTGTGACTACATGTTTCATTCCATGTAATTGATTATGCAGATAGTATGAAAAACTTCGATCTAGATATGGAAAAGTAGTGAACTTTTTGGGATGATGACATTTTTTATTACGTGCAACAGTACATGTAATGGGTATGAAAACTTCTGAATTTGGAAACAAGGAATGACATTGGAGGTTTTGGGTAAGATTGCATCTTCCATCGCATGTAGAGTAACATGTAGTGATAAATGCAAAGGACCTAAAAACTTCCGATTTGCAAGAAAAAGTGATGACTTACAAATGGAATGTTTTTGTGGGTATTACATATTGAGTTTCATGAATGGCTACATGTAAGGAGAGTTTTACAATCATCACTTTGGGAACAACTACATATAAAAACACATCTTTTAACCATATTACAACCTCATATGAGTGAAAAATGTTGATTGGCACAAAGTACAACAGCTGCTGCTATAAGGTATATATCTCCAAGATTTGTCTCATAGAAATTCTTCATTTTCAAGGAAGTACAAGGCAGGTTAATGATTCTGAAAATATTTCAAAATCTATGGCTACATATGCTAACTGCATATAGGATTAGGAAGCCCATGAACACTAAGTTTTGACAAATGAAGACACACCTTTTGAAGGCATTTGAACAGCAATCTATTAAGATTTCGAGCAGTAACTACTATGCAACTTATGCACAATATATCAGATGTTTTGCAAATTTCTTGGAAAAGATCCTACTTGTATTTCATCATTGTAGGAAATAGATGGTAAATTCTTGTTTCAGCATCTTGGTAGTAAATAGATGGTAAATTCTTGTTTTAGCATCTTGGTAATTCTGAAAGTTTTAATTTTATTCTCTAGAAAATGAGAAAAACCTTGGGATCTTATTCTTTCAAATACCAGAAATATTTACAAACTTCAAACATCTAAAAGAAAATACCAAAACCATAGGCCATGATCATCCAAGGAGAATTCACAAAACAAAGATCTGAAATTCATAAGAACCATCACGTTTTTTGTAAAAACGTCATTTCAAAACTTAGAAGTGACCATAAAACCAGTAGAATGTAAACAAGAACTATCTTAGAGCCAAAATGACTTGTTAAAAGATAAAAACATTTATAAAAACATAGTAACAGTCATGTTTTTGCTAAAAATGACCAGCATATGCAAAGAAAGGAAGAACATACCCGAGGATAAGAAAAAATAACAAGAGGGAAGCACAAGCAACACAAAAAATAGATTATAAATGCCAAAATGAAAGCCCATATAAAGAAGAGAAGAATCCTTAGCAAAAATGACTTGTCCCTCTGTGAATGGCGTCATCTACTGGGTCGAACAGCAGAAAGACTCCACGTTTTCCCCCATGCTCGGCGTCTTAAAGCTTTGCGAGATTTCAGCTTTAACGGTAGTAGAAGTTCAAATGTTTTGAAACTCCATTTATTCTGTAAGTCTTGGCAAATATCATGCACGATAACTTTGAAGGAAGTTGGGGGATTTGAAAGACATTGCATTTTTGCAAAACAATATAAAACCTCTGCCACTTTAAAAAAGCGCGGACATTTCAATGTGAGATGCTCATTACACATGTGATATAAAATGCAACACCATAAGAAACCTCCGCCACTTAGGATAACCGGGAGTTTTGACTAAGAAGAATGTCATCGCACATGTTAAGGCATTCAAAATGTCCGCCCAAGGCATGTTTCGAAAGTTTTATCTTCCACTTTGCATCTAATATTTACATGCCATCAATCATACAATGTCATAAAAAAACCCCGATCGGATTAAGACGTCTAACGGCTAAGTAAATGAAACATTTACTTTATAAAAGTAATAGACTTCAAAACATCCGCTCACAACTCGGGAATTTAAAAATGCAATTGCATATTTTAAATACCATGTAATATAAAAATAAAAATAAAAAAATGCAGTGGATGTTTTTTTTAAAAGGATTATCTCAAGTCGATAAGCTGTAAATTCTTTAAATATTATTTGCATTATATAATATAAGTGCAATTAACATTAAAAACCTTTGAGAAAAACTTGTGACAATCTTAATAATATATTGTAAATATATTATCAAAGACTAAAATAAAAAGAAATAAAAATAAAAATAATTAAAAGACCAAAACAAATAAAAATGAAAAAACTTTTAACAAATAAACAAAATTTATTTATTTATTTAGGAAAAACTTTGAGTTTAAAAAGAACCATATTAAATTTAATAAAAAATATTAAATTTTAATATAGCCGTCGTTAATTTTATAAAAAACAAAAATTACGACAACATGCTTTCTTTGCAACCTTGATCAAATCAATAACCACCCTGCCACTTTGCATCAGTTGGTATTAGAGCCTAGGAGCATCCTAGGTGAGAAGTTGAGAAGTATCTTTTGGGGTTTGGAAGATTTAGTGTCCTTTGTTGATGCTTGGAGTCGTACCATCCTCTAAGAGTGTTCCAAAGTGGTGACCCTACATCAGAAAAATCCTAGATTGGTGTGAAGAGATGGCAATGACAAGGAGTGAAAGAGAATTGGCCAATTTGTTGATGGAATACTTGGATGATGAGAGAAGAAGAGAAGAAGAGAAGAAGAGAAAAGAAGCAAGAAGACAAGAAGACGAAAGGTTAAGAAGCCTAGAAGAGGCATTGGAAAAGAATCAGAGAAAGTTGGAGTGGACTGCGTAACTCCTTGAACAAGCAGAAGATGAAGATGTTAAAGAGCAAGAGATAGCACATGAAGAAGAGGATGAACCTAATGGCAAAGAGGTTCTAAAAGTGGAATCACAGGTACAAGTTGAGGATGATGATGGATGCAACAGTGGATCAAGTCATGAAGGGCTTGAATGTGATGGACTGCTTCAAGTGGGGATAATACTATGTCCTTTGGTGGTGATGAAAGATGGAAAATGTAGAAAGGTTATTAGCACAGGAAATACAGAGCCACAAAACCTTAAATCAACTATACCAACATACTCACTCATTACAATACACAGAATACTAGAATACCAGAATACCAAGGTGGCAAGGAAATGCTATTACTTTATTACCAAAAACATGAGTCTCACAACCATATACCAAAGTTCTTATATAATGGTCGGTTGCTTGGGAAAACCAACACATGCATCCCCTTGCTTCCTAACTACCCTCTCCTAAGAAAGGATAACTACTACTAATTACAATATCACTTTATTATGTACTACATTTATCCCCCCCCAAAAAATAAGTTATCTTCCAGACGACTACCCAACAAAACTAAAAGAAAAATCAGACTTCAGAATTGAGTTGTGAAGACATTCTTGGACTTGGAACTCGTTCTCAGAGATGTAAGAGATCTCATTCAGTAGCCATTCTTTTTTCTCCTACTGCTGTTAATTTCTCTTCCATGCCAACTTGTTCAATCTTCCATTTTTCTTCCCAAACAACCTTTCTTCTTTCCATTCCTTTTTCATTCGGTTTGTCAACTCCTTTTCCTGCTGAAGTTCTAAGAACGTCCTTCTAAATGCTACCTCTATTTCTTCAAGTGTGTGCGTGAGGGGTGGTTTTTCCTGTACTAGAGGTGTGATGCATGGGGCTGTCCACTTTTTAGCTATTTCTTCTTGCCTGTACCCACTCTGCTGAAATAGACTCCTATCTGTATGGCAGTTTCCCTTCATGAATGTTGCCAAGGATTCCGCTGCTCTAACTATGGCCTCGAGGTTCTGACTCTTGGCCTACTTTATAATTTCCTTAGTGGTGTACTCCATAGCTTGTAACTCCTTTAGAAATCTATTTTATTTGTCTTCTAATGAGGTCATCTCCGAAGGTCCCCTTGCCTTATTTTGTATTTTTGTTATGTTTTCCCCTTCTACCTCCATGGGGAGTGGCAAGGGTGGTGGTACCATCCCAACTTCCTCAAGTAGCTTATCTGCCTCTTCAAGTACAATACCCTCCACCATTGTATCCTTAACTAGTGTGTCTTCCTTTTCAATTTTGAGTTCATTCCCGGTCTTCACGTTCTGAGCATCCATATTTTCTGTAGCCTATACCACCAAGGCAACAGGGTGGGCCACTTCTATACCTTGTGGTGTATGCAGTCTTATTTTGTGTCCACAGGTTTTTTGACTCGTGAGATCTATCACCTTGGTAAGCGTCAGCTGATCTGTAGGAACCAAGTTTTCTACGCCTGCCAAGGAAAGTCTTGTTGCCCCCCAATGAGGGACCTTCTGTTGTTTACTACCTTCTCCCTATGTACATGGAGTCTCCTCTTCAGTACGACTGCCTTTCATGTTACGAACATCTGAATCCCCTTGCGTACTAAAAGGGGTACGGACGCCTTCTTTTTTCCTAATGGTGGTATGTCCCTCGTGCATACTAGGCATAGTAAGGATGCTTTCCTCCGTACTCCTAGTGATATGTCCATCTTCCTGCTGCGTATCTGTTTGGCAAATCTGGGCATACTCAGATACCCCACTTGGCAATGGGCCTTTTTCTTGTGGTAAAAAAGTAATATCTCCAGGTGTGCCCTAAGTCAGATTTCTTCCTCCTAGGAATCTGAAGATGTATTTATACTAGCCTCATCCTCTTCTGAATTGTTCTCTCCAATCTCCTCCTGGCTTGAACTCTCAACAGATGCTACTGGTTGCCTTCCTACGGCTTCTTGTCTTGCTTTCTTTTTTCGTGGTTCTCCCCCACCCAATCCTTTTCCAAAGGTGTCGAGGTGAACCCAATATGTCATCGCTGGTTTGTAGGGTTCCACTCTGTTAGCTGGAACCAAAGCTCCTCTATACTTAATTTCCAACTGAGTACAAACTGCTTCTAGAAATAAGGCTATGACATGATGTGGCATGAAGAATGCCTTATTCTTCAACTCCATAAATTCGTGTAACCTCTCTAAGAGAAACTGTGTCCAATTGTACACCTTTCCCCTGTTCAACCCATCAACCACCAATAACATCCAAAGAGAAATATCTGATGTGCAACTACCATCTATAAGTTTTCTTTTAACCAGGTCTACAATGCATTGCCATTCATCATTCACTATGGAAATTTTCTTTACACCCCTACTATTCTTTTTGCTGAGAATGCTATCCCACTCTTGTGTCGTGAGATCTTTTCTACACATTAACCCTAGCCACTTCTTTTTTTCTTCCACTATCATCGAGGTTTTTTCCACTTCTTGTCCACAGTTGGGAATGTCGAAGACCTTGTTTATCTCTTTAGCTGAGTAAGAGATTGTCAGAGTTTGTCGGGAATACTGGATAATTGGCTTATGAGATTTTGTATCATAGCCGACCATCATGGTTCGTAATATAGTCTCAAACTCCTTTAAATAAAAAATGGGCATAGAAATAATTTTTTCTACCTTTGCTCTGCATAGTGCCTCCTTCAGAATGTGATTGTCTACTGCATTTTCCCACCATGTGCGACATTCCCTTAATATTATACTTTCAAAAGTAATGTGGCCCGCAGTAGGCTTTTCCGCCATTTTGCCTTTGCCTTTCATGTTTTCCATCTTCTTCACCTTCCTCACCTGCGAAACTGCTTTGTTCTTCTTGGAATCGATGATTTTCCCTCTGCTGGGTCCCAACGCTTATCTTCACCATTTTACGGTACTTGGCAAATTTTTGCTTGGCCGTATTTTGGTATGTGGTCCTACCGTTTTGTTCCTCTTCATGCCCAAAGCTGGTGCCAAATTTTCCTTGCACTTGTTTCCACCACCTCCTTCGTATAGTGTTTTTAACACTATCCAACTCTCTTTCTCCACCTAGTCCTACTTGTACGGCTGTAGACTGTATGGACCATCATCCTTGCTCTACAGAGTGCTCACTTGTCTGTATGTCGCGAGCTTCCTTCTTGGTACGCACCTTCTCTAGCAACCTTATGCCATCTTGCCTCCTCCCAATATCCTCAATTTCCACCGCACGCAGTCTTGCTTGCTTTGACTATCGTACGGCTAGCCTCCCTTTCATACGTAGCCCTGTCGTACATACGGTGTGGTCCAAGCAGCGTACTACCTCTACACCAAGTGGTCTCTCGACAACTCCCAAACTCATATGCAATTTGCAGGTACTTTTCCCTTCTTCAACTCGTATGTTTGGACAAGAAGCTCACCAACTTAATATACCATGCCCACTTAATTTTTTTAACTCCCTTATAGCACCATTTTTTATTTCCTCTTCTATTTCTCTTGATTTTATTAATTCCCTTATAGCGCCACTTTTTATTTCTTCTTTTATTTTCCTTGATTTTTTTAATTCCCTTATAGCGCCACTTTTTATTTCTTCTTTTATTTCCTTTTTATGATTTTATCTCATTATGTCCAAGTGACATATAGAATGAGACTCCTTTCTTTGATTATAGTGTCTTAATTTGGATCCATTGATTGGGTCTTTTAAAGTATTGTTATCCAATGTTGATAATTTTATAGCTCTGTTGTCTCTTACCTCCATTACTCTATATCGTCCTAACCATCGTATTTTGAACTTTCCTAGCTTATATCATTTTTGCAGTTATACTTGAGCACTAGTTGGCCCAGTCTAAAATTCATCTTTTTCAAGTGCTTATCAAGCCAAAATTTCTGTCTCTCTTGTGCCACCTCAGTTGCCCATTGGGCTAGTGTCCTCCTTTCATCTAGCTTTATGTAAGCACTGATTCTTTCGTTTAAACTTTCCGCATCTCCTAGTCTGTGTTCAACTGCTATTCTTAGGCTTGGTACTATATATTCCATAGGCATCACCACCTCTTGCCCGCACATTAAGTGAAAGGATGTTTGCCTAGTGGTGGCCTTGTAGGTCATCCTATAAGCCCACAGAACCGCTGGAAGTCTTTCTTCCCAATATCCCTTTTCAACTCCACAAGTCTTGTATAAAATTGTTACCAATATTTTGTTTGTGGCTTTTGCTTGGCCACTTTCTCTGGGATAGTATGGACTGGAAAATGAATGAAAAAATTTATACTCACATGTCATTGTTCTGATTGACTGATTCACAAAGTGCACCCCCTATCACTCGTTAGCTGCAGTGGTATACCGAACCTTGTTACTATCTGTTCATAGAGGAATTTGGACATACTCAGAGCTGTGTTGTCTGGGAGTGCTCGTGCCTCAGCTCATTTTGTAAGGTATTCAATTGCAAACACTATGTATTTGCATCTATGGTTATTACTAATAGGCAGGGGCCCCACAAAGTCCAACCACCATCGTTCAAACAATTCTTGTGGTTGTGACGGGAACAACGGCATGAAGTCTCCTTGTAGGGGTTTGCCTGCCCTCTGACACGTATCACAACTCAGGACCCACTCTCGAGCATCTGCATACATTATGGGCCACTAGAGTCCAGCCAAAAACACCTTCTGAGCTATTGAATCAAGCCCCATATGTCCCCCTACCAACTCTTCATGGGATTCTCTCAGGACTCCCAACAAATTTTCCTCCATCACACATCTCCTTGAAACCCCGTTTGGCCCCATCTTGTACAATAGTCCCTCTATCAACTGGAATGTCCCGCTCTTGAGTGCAATTTTTCTTCTCTCTGCCACTGGCATTTCTTTGGGAAAGGAAGTAGTTGATAGGTATTTCCCTATCCCTTCGTACCATTGTGGTAGTATGGCAATTTGAAATAAGTGGGTATCAGGGAAATCCTCATTTACTCCACTTCCAGGGGCTTCCCCTGACTTGATTCTTGATAATTTATCTGCAATTACATGATGTTTGCCTGGCCAGACTATGATTTTAAAAGTAAATTCTTGCAAGAGGATTAGCCATCTACTTACTCTCCCTTGGCTCACGGGCTTATTGACAAGATACATGAGTGCTTGATGATCAACACAAAATGTAAAGGGAGTAGCTAATAAGTAATGTCTAAATTTTTGAACTACATAAACCATACCTAGTGCTTCTCTTTCAATGGTACTGTAATTCCGCTCTGCTTTTGATAGTAGCCTACTCGCAAAGTATACTAGATGATCCAGTCCTTCCTTCCCAGTTTGTGCCAGGGTATCACCTATAGCATAATTAGATGCATCCACATGGACGTGGAATTCTTTGTCCCAATCAGGGTGTATGAGAATCGAAGCACCCACTAGTCTCTCCTTTAGTTCCTAGAAGGCCTCCTCCTGTTCTTCCTCCCAACAAAACTGTTCTCCTTTTCTGGTTAGATTTTATAAAGATAGAGATACTCCCGTGAATCCTTTTATAAATCTTTTGTAGTACCCCACATGCCCCAAGATGGACTTAACACCAGGTACATTGGATGGAGTTTCCATGTCCAGAATTACCCTGATCTTGTCGGGATCTTTTTTCAACCCTTCCTTGCATACTATATGGCCAAGGAATCTGCCTTGTGGAACCATAAATCTACATTCTTGGGATTCAAGGCTAGTCTGGCCCTTCGATATCGATCCGTGCATTCGCCAATGATCTTGAGGTGGTGCTCCTTTCCACTATAAACTGACTAGTCATCCAGGAAGGCTCTGAAATTCCATACAGACATACCATGAAAGATATGTAGTATGATCCTTTGAAAGGTGGCTGGTGCACTACACAGTCCAAACAACATCCTATTATAAGCATACACCCCATCTTCAACTATGAATGTGGTTTTCAGCTTATCCTCCTCGGCAATGCTGATTTGGTTATACCCTGAAAACTCGTCCATGAAGGAGTACATTTCATGGCTGGCCACCTCTTCTAGGATACTATCGGTGAAAGGAATTGGAAAGGGATCTTTTATAGTTACCACATTCAAGCATCTAAAGTCCACCCATATCCAAATTTGGTTCTCGTCCTTCTTCAATGCTATGACTATAGGAGATACCCACTCATTGGTTTGTACTTTGAATATAATTCCTGCTTCCAAAATTTTTGTGATTTCTTCTGGAACCTTGGCTGCATAGTTCTTGTTCATCCAGTAAGGTTGTCAACGGTATTCAATGAACACACAAATCTTGTGGTACTCCTTTTAGGTTTTGTAGGTCCACACGAATACATCCTTGTATTCAAGAAAGATCTTAAAAGTTGTCGCCTTCATCCTTCTCACCAGGGTTTATTGTTTGCAACTTGGCCTCCTTATATTCTACTTTCTTATCAAATATATGTGTTGGTTTGTTATTGAGGGTTGTTGTACCCTCCCTATATTCCTTATAACCTTCTGAGTAACTTTCTTCTAGTTCAGCTTCTTGAATTTGCAACATATTGCATTCTGGTTGGAATACCTCATAGCCTCCCATCTGCCAGTGAAACAGGTCGTTGAGGGAACCTGTTTCCTCTTCTGAGCACTCCCCCATTCGGAGAACTCCTTCATCTGGTTCCACTCCTACTTGGTCTTCTCCCTCTTCCTTTGAATCGGATGCAAGATCCTGACTTACACACTGGTTCCTTAGATCTATTGTGTACTTTCTCCTATCTACCTCTATGGACAGTGTATTTTTTCCAATTATGGGTGGCCTTTTCTATGACCAGCCAACCTCTCCCCAATAACACATCGTACCCTTTCTTCTATAGGGTAATCACCACAAAGTCAAGGAGGAACTGCTATGGACCAATCATTACCTTTTGCCCCATCAAAGTTCTTGTTGGCTTGATGCCATGCTGGTCTGCTCCTACCAATTGAAATGTGGGTGGCCAAAGTGTAGGTTTCCCTAGTGCCTTCCAAGTCTCCTCAAGCAGGACATTCACACCGGACCCTCTGTCGACAATAGTATTTGATAGTTTACATCCCATTATCTCCATTTTGACTACTGCAAGTGTCCTCCCCATTCCTATGGTGAACAAAGTATTGGTCTTTTTTCTGCTTGTGCTTCCTCTTTCTTCTCCCCCTTGGAGGTTACCTCTCTGCTACTTATTCCTTGTGTTATTGCTACCCGCAGGTGAGGTAGTGTTTCTAATAGATCCACAATTTTCACCAAACAGTGGTCTCCAGTACCTATTTCATGATGTTTGGTACCGACCAGTTGTTTGGGAGTTTAGTCATACTTGCTCTCCCTTCCTCTGCTATGTTATCTCTAATGTCCTTTCTGGCTTCTTGAAATCTTCCTCACTCTGTAGCTATATTGGGGTATGCAAGTTTCCTGGCCTGCATTCTTGTGATGGCTAATACTTGGTTTTCAGGCTCTGTAATGTCTAGCATCTTCACCCCTTTTATCTAAGGAAATCGACATCCTCATGATTACCTAGCCCACACCATTTACACAACATCCCTTCATTCTATTCTCCACCATTCTGACAATCCCGTGCAAAATGTCCCCATTCGTTGCATCACCTACATTGAATCATGGGTCTTCCTTTATAATCATACTGGATTGCTCTCCGTGGTGTGTTGTTATTGCTATTGTTGTTGCTCCCTCGTCTATTGTTCATATACCCTCCAGGTGAAGCTTCTGTATTTGTGTTACGTGAAGGGGTGGAGGGTGGTGTGGATTGTTCTCCTAGGATGACGAATACTTGTGTATTCCGTCCCTTTAGATTGTAGGAAAAATCTTTGATTGTGTGGCCTAACATCTGATAGATGTCACAGATGGCTTTGCGTTGGCATGATCCTTTTGTATGTCCTTTCTTTTCGAAATCTGTACACCACAGTTCCCACCCCTCTCTTTTTTCTTCCTTACTTCCTATTACTTCCTTCATTAGCTACATCATGTTCTTTCTCAAAGCTTGGATGGTCTTGGATTTATACCCGCTCTCCTTTGAACTCTCACTCCCGCTTCCTTGTCTCTTTGCTTTGGAATTTTTGTTCTCACTTTCTATATCCATTGCTTGGGTGCATGCCTCTCCAAATGATGATAATGGTACTATCTTCATTTTCCATTTTAAGGAGGGGGTTAACCCTTCAATGAACCACCTTTTCTTAATTTGTTGGCAGGTTTGTTGTCCACCTTCCCTATCAATTCCTTGAGTCCCCTACTATATCCCCTGATTGATTCATTTTTTCCTTGCCTAGTATTATAAAATTCTATGACTATCTCGTCATCATCACGTAGGAGTCTAAATTCCTCCTCAAAAGTGGTTCAGAGGTCCTTCCATGTGGTCTTCTTCGTAGTGTCTAAGTATGTATACCAATCAATAGCTATACCTCTTAGTGTGGCAGGGAAAGCTTTTAACCATTCATCCACATCATTTTCTCCATTGGCTTGCCATATAGTGATACACATTTTACAATGATGAGCAGGGTCCTCCAATCCTTCTCCCGTAAATCTAGGGAGTTTTTCTTTGACTAATGCCATTCTCCTTTCACTCTTCCCTCCTTTCAGGATGCTCCCTCCTACTGGGACACTCCCTCCTGTCGGGAAAATTCCTCCTGCTGGGACACTTCCTCCTGTCAGGATACTCCCCCCTAAGCTAGTAATATCTCCTTCCCCTTGTTATTCCTCTGTCTAGCTGGAGCTTTGTTCCTCCCGGTGCTCTCTTCGTGTGGGTGTTTCAGGATTCTTCCACCTTTCCTTCCTGATGATTCTGAGATAGCCAAGTTGGCTATACCTTCTATTGTGTTTTCAATCAGCCTTTCCTCAATTTGTCTTGCACATAGAAGCTAGTTCACCAATCCTCTTAAGTGGCAACGTCTTTCTTCTTGTTGGTGTAGACCTAGGTGAATGACACGGTGAAGACCAACAAGAGATGGAAGCAGGTGACGAAGAACTTGATTGTGGAGTCATTGGAAAGGCTAAGGAAGAAGCCATGAATGCTGAGGAAGACTTGGAATGCCAAGAGATAAGGCATGGGATCCAAGGTGCAGTAGTCTCAATGGGAAGAGAGACTAATTCTGAAAATAATGGAGTGTTGCACATAGCAGCAATGGTCTCAAGGCATGGGACTAAGGATAGAATGCAAATTGGTGATCAGCTAGTGCTCTACATTTTGCCCATGGGAGGAAAACCTAAAGTTCAGATGAACAAGCACATTATGGAGAAGCATCAAGAAAGGATGCCATGGATCATCAATGATGATGTTTTCAAACCAAGAGTAAAGATAAAGTTGTTTTGTTTTCAGACATTATTTGTTTGCAGGTTTCCAAGAGGACTTGGAAAATCTTTTAAGTTGGGGAATATGGTACAGGGGTGCCATGGCAGGAAAGCACACTTTGGGATCGTTTGATGATTCAAAGGGAAATGAAGTTGATTAAGAGCTATAAGGTCCCTTAATGATGTAATTGTGTCCATTAGTTCCAGTTTGACGGAACTAAATCAAATTTGTAATGAACAATGCAATAAAAATGTAATATGTCCTAGAAGTCCTGGTAAAGGACTTCAGACCAAATTTGATTTAAAGGTGGCCAAGAGTGCCAAAGGGGATCTAAGTTGATCAGATGGGGTTAATTGGGTCCTAGAAGTAATTAGGAATTGACTCTATGAAGTTTGAATAAGTTTTAAGCACTTAAAATACCAAAAACACAAGTTAATAATTCAAATTTTTGAATATTAATGGCTAGTTTTGTTTTGGTGGGAAAATGAGTTTAAGAGTTTAAAACATGTTATAATCACTTCAAGCCACTCGGGATCGGTTGTGGAAGTTGGAAACTTGTCTATAAACATCCAGGAATTATTGGGAAAGAATATGTACAGACTTGAGAAGCATTTGTACGGACAACATTCTGAAAATGCAATAAGATTCATAAGTTTCTTGCATATTTTGATCCCTTATTGTATTTATTTCATGTTTTGATCATTGAAATTCATTATAGGATGTATATAAAGTTGGTTTGATCTGTATTAGAAGGATTTCATTCTGAAGTTTTCTTTCATATAGTCAAAGTATTGTAGATAGCCATTTTCACATTGTTTTTCTTAAGAAAAATGATGTAACCATCCCCTTTCTGTTCTAACTGTGACTTGGGGATGGATTGTTGACTCATAACATATGTAATTATGCATACTAATGCATGAAAAGGATAGAGAATGCATATGTTCATCAATTTGGCCAAGTTGGAGTGCCTGGGTGCATGAAAATGCATGAAAATTGATGCAACAAGTATAGCAACAGGGGATCTGAATTAAGGAGGGTATGTTTTTGTGTGAAACAGAAAAATTACATGTCAAATAAGTGATGAATCTTGAAGGAGGGATTCTGGAACCGAGTTTTGAGTCCTTTTTGAGAAGGCCCTAGTTTTTGGAGCAATTTGGTGAGGGTATGTTAGAAACCCCATAGGGAAACTTGATATTGACAAAGTAATCTTATATTCCTTGGTTTTGAACCATTATAAGACTCTGTACCAAGTGGCATAATGGGGCAGCAGATAGAATTGGTACTTCCTTTGTATATCCATGCAATTAGCCCTCTTGGGAAACTGGGGACAGTCACATTTTGGGACAGTTGGTCCGAAGTAAAAATATCTAAGTTTAAGATATGTTTTGTAAGGGGATAATGGGTATCTAGAAACCTATTTTTTTCTGGAAGTTGTTTGGGAAAATATGGATTTAAGTGGCAGCCTAGGTCGCTGTTGGGCTACAAGAGCCTAAGCCTAATAGGAGTGATTTCAAGCTGAGAGTGTTGGGTGGGGTTTCTTTCCAAATAAGCTTTTGAAACCATTTTTTTTTGACCTAAATAAGTACTTGGAACTATTGTGGCCATTGGGTAAAGCCTTGGTTGGGTTTTGGGACCCTTGGAGCCTTTGGTGTACTTGGTCTTTAGGAGAGTTTGGGAACCTTGTATTTCCCTTACACGTTTATGCTTTCTTTGCAACCTTGATCAAATCAATAACCACCCTCTCACTCTGCATCAATTGGTATCAGAGCCTAGGAGCATCCTAGGTGAGAAGTTGAGAACTATCGTTTGGGGTTTGGAAGATTTAGAGTCCTTTGTTGATTCTTGGAGTTGAACCATCCTCTAAGAGTGTTCCAAAGTGGTGACCCTACATCAGAAGAATCCTAGATTGGTGTGAAGAGATAGAAATGAAAAGGAGTGAAAGAGAATTGGCCAATTTGTTGATGGAATACTTGGCAGATGAGAGAAGAATAGATGAAGAGAAGAAGAAGAGAGAAGAAGCAAGAAGACAAGAAGAGGAAAGGTTAAGAAGCCTAGAAGAGGCATTGCAAAAGAAATAGAGAAATTTGGAGTGGATTGCATCACTCCTTGAACAAGCAGAAGATGAACATGCTGAAAAGAAGAAGATAGAACATGAGAAAGAGGATTAACCTAACGGCAAAGAGGTTATAAAAGTGGAATAAAAGGTACAAGTTGAGGATGTTGATGGATGCAGTAGTGGATCGAGTCATGAAGAGCTTGAATGTGATGGACTGCTTCAAGTGGGGATAGTACTATGTCCTTTGGTGGTGATGAAAGATGGAAAACAGAAAGGCACCATGGCTAAAGAGGAAGCCACAATGGAAAGTGAGTTGTTGGTGTGCCTAGGTGAATGACATGGCGAAACAAAGCATAACTACTACTAGTTACGATATCACTTTATTACGTACTATAGAAAACAACAAGGTACCATGGCTAAGAAGGAAGCCACAATGGAAAGTGAGTTGTTGGTGTGCCTAGGTGAATGGCATGGTGAAGACCAACAAGAGATGGAAGTAGGTGAGGAAGAACCTGATTGTGGAGTCATTGGAAAGGCTAAGGAAGAAGCCATGAATGCTGAGGAAGACTTGGAATGCCAAGAGATAAGGCATGGGATCCAAGGTGCAGTAGTCTCAATGGGAAGAGAGACTAAGTCTGAAAATAATGGAGTGTTGCAGATAGCAGCAATGGTCTCAAGGCATGGGACTAAGGATAGAATGCAAATTGGTGATCAGCTAGTGCTCTACATTTTGCCCATGGGAGGCAAACCTAAAGTTCAGATGAATGAGCACATTATGGAGCAGCATCAAGAAAGGATGCCATGGATCATCAATGATGATGTTTTCAAACCAAGAGTAAAGATAAAGTTGTTTTGTTTTTAGACATTGTTTGCAGGTTTCCAAGAGGACTTGGAAAATCTTTTAAGTTGGGGAATATGGTACAGGGGTGCCATGGCCGGAAAGCACACTTTAAGATCATTTGATGATTCAAAGGGAAATGAAGTTGATTAAGAGATATAAGGTCCCTTAATGATGTAATTGTGTCCATTAGTTCCAGTTTGACGGAATTAAATCAAATTTGTAATGAACAATGCAATAAATGTAATATGTCCTTGAAGTCCTGGTAAAGGACTTCAGACCAAATTTGATTTAAAGGTGACCAAGAGTGCCAAAGGGGATCTAAGTTGATCAGATGGGGTTAATTGGGTCCTAGAAGTAATTAGGAATTGACTCTATGAATTTTGAATAAGTCTTAAGCACTTAAAATACCAAAAACACAAGTTAATAATTCAAATTTTTGAATATTAACGGCTAGTTTTGTTTTGGTGGGAAAATGAGTTTAGGAGTTTAAAACATGTTATAATCACTTCCAACCACTTGGGATCAGTTGTGGAAGTTGGAACTTGTCTATTAACACCCAGGAATTATTGGGAAAGCATATGTACAGACTTGAGAAGCATTTGTACGGACAACAATCTGAAAATGCAATAAGATAAATAAGTTTCTTGCATATTTTGATCCCTTATTGTATTTCTTTCATGTTTTGATTATTGAAATTATTTATAGGATGTATATAAAGTTGGTTTGATCCATATTAGAAGGATTTCATTCTGAATTTTTCTTTCATATAGTCAAAGTATTGTAGATAGCCATTTTCACATTGTTTTTCTTAAGAAAAATGTTGTAACCATCCCCTTTCTGTTCTAACTGTGACTTGGGGATGGATTTTTGACTCGTAACATATGTAATTATGCATACTAATGCAGGAAAAATATAGAGAATGCAGATGTTCATCAATTTGGCCAAGTTGGAGTGCTTAGGTGCATGAAAATGCATGAAAATTGATGCAACAAGTATAGCAACAGGGGATCTGGATTAAGGAGGGTATGTTTTTGTGTGAAAAAGAAAAATTACATGTCAAATAAGTGATGAATCTTGAAGGAGGGGTTCTAGAACCGAGTTTTGAGTCCTTTTTGAGAAGGCCATAGTTTTTGGAGCAATTTGGTGAGGGTATGTTAGAAACCCCATAGGGAAACTTGATATAGACAAAGTAATCTGATATTCCTTGTTTTTGAACCATTATAAGACTCTGTACCAAGTGGCATAATGGGGCAGCAGATAGAAATGACACTTCCTTTGTAAATCCATGCAATTAGCCCTCTTGGGAAACTGGGAACAGTCACATTTTGGGACAGTTGGTCTAAAGTAACAATATCTAAGTTTAAGATATGTTTTGTAAGGGGATAATGGGTATCTAGAAACCTATTTTTTTCTGGAAGTTGTTTGGGAAAATATGGAGTTAAGTGGCAGACTAGGTCGTTGTTGGGCTACAAGAGCCTAAGCCTAATAGGAGTGATTTCAAGATGAGAGTGTTGGGTGGGGTTTCTTTCCAAATAAGATTTTGAAACCATTTTTATTAGACCTAAAGAAGTACTTGGAACCATTGTGGCCATTGGGTAACGCCTTGGTTGGGTTTTGGGACCCTTGGAGCCTTTGGTGTACTTGGTCTTTAGGAGAGTTTGGGAACCTTGTATTTCCCTTACACGTTTATGCTTTCTTTGCAACCTTGATCAAATCAATAACCACCCTCTCACTCTGCATCAATTGGTATCAGATCCTAGGAACATCCTAGGTGAGAAGTTGAGAACTATCTTTAGGGGTTTGGAAGATTTAGAGTCCTTTGTTGATGCTTGGAGTTGAACCATCCTCTAAGAGTGTTCCAAAGTGGTGACCCTACATCAGAAGAATCCTAGATTGGTGTGAAGAGATAGCAATGAAAAGGAGTGAAAGAGAATTGGCCAATTTTTTGATGGAATACTTGGCAAATGAGAGAAGAACAAATGAAGAGAAGAAGAAGAGAGAAGAAGCAAGAAGACAAGAAGAGGAAAGGTTAAGAAGCCTAGAAGAGGCATTCGAAAAGAATTGGAGAAAGTTGGAGTGGATTGCATCACTCCTTGAACAAGTAGAAGATGAACATGTTGAGAAGAAGAAGATAGAACATGAGGAAGCGGATGAACCTAATGGCAAAGAGGTTCTAAAAGTGGAATCAGAGGTACAAGTTGAGGATGCTGATGGATGCAGCAGTGGATCAAGTCATGAAGAGCTTGAATGTGATGGACTGCTTCAAGTGGGGACAGTACAATGTCCTTTGGTGGTGATGAAAGATGGAAAACAGAAAGGTACCATTTCTAAAGAGGAAGCCACAATGGAAAGTGAGTTGTTGGTGTGCCTAGGTGAATGACATGGTGAAGACCAATAAGAGATGGCAGCATGGGAGGAAGAACCTTATTATGGAGTCATTAGATAGGCTAAGGAAGTAGCCATGAATGCTGAGGAAGACTTGGAATCCCAAGACTTAGGACTAGGGATCAAAGGCCTAGTGGTCTTAATGGGAAGAGAGACTAAGTCTGAAAATAATGGAGTGTTGCAGATAGAAGCAATGGTCTCAAGGAATAGGACTAAGGATAGAATGCAGATTAGTGATCAGCTAGTGGTCATCATTTTTCCCATGGGAGGCAAACCTAGAGTTCAGATGAACAAGCACGTTATGGAGAAGCATCAAGCAAGTATGCCATGGATCATCACTGATGATCTTTTCAAACCAAGAGTAACGATAAAGTTGTTTTGTTTTCTAACATTGTTTTTTTGCAAGTTTCCAAGAGGACTTGGAAAATCTTTAAAGTTGGGGAGTATGGTGCAGGTGCACCATGGTAGGAAAGCACACTTTGCGTTCATTTGATGATCCAAGGGATAAAGAGGTTGATTAAGACCTATAAGGTCCCTTAATGATGTAATTGTGGTCATTAGTGTCATTTTGATGTAATTAAGTCAAATTTGTAAAGAATGATGCAATAAAAATGTAATATGTCCTAGAAGTCCTGGTACAGGACTTAGGAAAAAATTTTATTTAAGGGTGGCCAATAGTGCCAAATGGGATCTAAGTTGATAAGATAAGGTTAATTAGGTCCTAGAAATAATTAGGAATTGACTCTATGAAGTTTGAATAAGTTTTAAGCAATTAAAATACCAAAAACACAAGTTAATAATTCAAATTTCTGAATATTAACGGCTAGTTGTGTTTTGGTGGAAAATGAGTTTAGGAGTTTAAAACATGTTGTAATCACTTCCAATCGCTTTGGATCGGTTGTGGAATTTGTAAACCATTCTATAAATGCCCAGGAATTATTGGGGAAGCATATGTACGGACTTCAGAAGCATTTGTATGGACAACATTCTGAAAATGGAATAAGATTCATAAGTTTCTTGCGTATTTTGATCTTTTATTGTGTTTCTTTCATTTTTTTATCATTGCAATGCATTATAGGATGTATTTGAAGTTATTTTTATTCCATCTTAGAAGGATTTCGTTCTAATGTTTTATTTCATATAGTCAAAGTGTTGTAGATAGCTATTTTCACATTGTTTTTCTTAAGAAAAATCATTGTTGACTTATAACATATGTAATTATGCAAAATAATTCAGGAATAAGATAGAGAATGCAGATGTTCATCAATTTGGGCAAGTTGGAGTGTGCTTGGGTGCATGAAAATGCATGTAAATTGATGCCACAAGTGTAGCAACAGGGGATCTAGTTTAAGGAGGGCATGTTTTTGTGTGAAACAACAAAATTACATGTCAAGTAAGTGGTGAATCCTGAAGGAGGGGTTTATGAGCAATTTGGTGAGGGTATGCTAGAGAAATTTGGTGAGGGTATGTTAGAAACCCCATAGGGAAACTTGATATTGACAAAGTAATATGATATTCCTTGGTTTTGAACAATTATAAGACTCTGTACCAAGTGGCATAATGGGGCAGCAGATAGAAATGGTACTTCCTTTGTAAATCTATGCATTTAGCCCTCTTGGTAAACCGGGGACAGTAACGTTTTGTGACAGATGGTTTAAAGTAACAATATCTGATTTTTGGATATGTTGTGTAAGGGGATGGATAATGGGTATTGTTAACACTCAAAATTGCACCCTGATCAAGTTTGATGAATAATTTATTGATTTTGAGGAACATGGAAACAAACCAAGGTTGTGGGTAACCTATAGCTGGAATGAATCTCCGGGTGAAGGCCGGCTTCCTGTCTGGTACTCACTTGAAACCACCTAAAACTAAACCTTTTGATGGAGGAAAGAGGTAGAAGGATGAACAGAAATAAATCTAACTCCTAAAGGGTGATACACCAAAAAATTATGTTCTGAGACCCACAAATATAACAGACACACAATAAGAAAGGCAACATATACTTCTTTGCACAGTCCCACTAATTCATAATCTCTACATAATCAATTTGTAAGAAGGCTTGTAACTACAGTCTCTAAAAGGAGAAAGGATCTCTCACAATCTGGAAAACTGATTAAACACAACTCACAATCTGCAAAGAAAATATGACAAAATACTGCATA
Source organism: Thuja plicata (assembly GCA_018584345.1). Lineage (NCBI taxonomy): Eukaryota > Viridiplantae > Streptophyta > Pinopsida > Cupressales > Cupressaceae > Thuja > Thuja plicata. The sequence continues at coordinate 2,216,825 of MU223519.1, read as the reverse complement.
AAAGTACCACATGTAATACAGATTTGAGGATAAATGATATCATAGAAATCTGCACCTACACTAAGCACATAATAACAGAACAAGAGAAGAAGGCATAAGCTATAAGTCACATAACAAAGGTGTCCTGAACCTATATATCTTTGAAAATGGGTTACAAAATCTCTCTTGCTTCTGCTAAGAACTCAGAAAAAGTTACAAAACAACAAGCTGGAAGGAAAAAGAACTCCTTTACCATGAGTTTCCAACTCATATTTATGCTTTCATGTGCCAACTGCATCATTAATGCTGGTAATAAATTGTGGGTTGGATTTGGCCTATCCAGCCACCTTTTAGCCCCTCAAAAGTCTACAAAGATGCAATTTGGTGACCCAAAAGTCATGCCTAAATAATATCAACATAAATACTCCCTCATAAATGCAGTCTTATCCCTTAAAAAGCCCATAAGGAGCTTCTAAGAAATAATAACTGTCTGCTGACTTTAACAACTGCAATTTCTGACTTTTTTACATGAGTTATATTTTGACTTTCCAACCCCTTGCCTCTCTAAATCCTAAAATGAACTTAATCATTTGAAACTAGATTTGCAATTTTAAATAATTAATTAATTGATTCATAATGTCATCAATTAATTATTATTTTAACAATATTTGCAAAATCAAAAATAAAATAACTCTTTTAACAAATAATAGATAATATAATAACGTATTACATAATT
>MU223519.1:2169294-2189273 GCA_018584345.1 Thuja plicata | reverse complement strand
TCAATGCTTCAAACACATCACATAGGGTCTTCCCAAGCCTTTTCCACCATCATCAAACATTCTTCAAGAGAGTTTTATGAAATTCCAACTTCTAGCCATCTCTTCATGCCTACAACAAGGTGTTTTCCTTCTAGAGCACCAGAAAAAACTTCACCAATCTGCCTTCCCTATAATATTCCCATTTTGAGTGAGCTTTGGAGTTAGTGGATTTAGCCTATCATTGGGTCCGTGTGTCTAATACTGGTGATTAGAGGACCCTATTGTGGGTTGTGACCCCATTTTGAGGGACTTACTATTTATATAGTCAATAGTTGGTTCCACGGAGCTCAAATGATTTAGAGGAGTTAAACGCTGCTCTCAGATTTTATTTCTAGCTTCCGGTTTGGACTCCAAGTTTCTTGGAGGGAGCGTCTATTTTTAGTAAGTCACCCCATCATGTTCATTCATCATATTTCATCATCAGGATCACTCCTGTGCTGTCAGATTTTGATTGTGATGCTTCCTTAGTTGTTTTCTCAAGACGGGTGGATTATGATTATTATTTAATTAAATTGGCTAAGGTTGCTATTTTTATTGGGATTGTATTTTGGGATCTTAGTGTTATAGCTCGTTGGAACCAGGTTGAGAAGTTTTAAATCCTGAGGACCTTATGTGTCAGAATATTGTTATTTTAATGAAAGGGCCTCTTTTCATCATTGAAGTGGAAAGAAATATAATAGTTTATTATATTTTAAATGTGCACATAAAGCATAGTCTTTATGTAAGTGAAATGTGTGATTAAGAAGCTAGGGTTTGATTTCTTGTGGAGAGATTATAAAATACATGGAGAAGAAATTGAATGCATTGTTGATTATGCTATTCATTCATTCTTGTTTGGGTTCAAATTATGGAGACAAGGGTTTAGGAAAAAACTTTCTGATTGAATTGGGAATTCAATTCATTGTTTCAATCACTTTGAACTGGTGAAAGATTCCAGCGAATTGTGAGTGTTTGGTTGAAGACATTTTGGCATTGGGTGACAGAGCTTAGTGTTGGACATTTTTAAGGCAGAGAGTTTGTTGTTTGTTGTTTTAAGGGAGAGAGTTGGTGTTTTGCTGAACGTGTGATTTCCATAGGAGGTCCGCCATCCCTTACTTATAAGTTGCGGCCAGAAATTGGTGAAGTTAGGGAAGCTTATGCAAGTTCAAACCATGATGACTTCCTTTGTTAAATAATAACGTTGCATATGGTATTTGTTAATTGCAAATTTGAATTTGAAAATGAATCAAAAATTTCAATGGCATATGTATTTCCATAGATGTTTACAATTAAATTGTACTTTGTATTTCAATTTGATTAATGTGGAGAAAAACAGAAGGCAAAATTATATATGTCTTACTTGAAAAATTAAAAGAAACTAGAATTCTAGACTTTAAGAATTTACTTGCATTCAAATCGAGGGTTAGATCTAGGGAGGCTCTTTAAAGTGGTACCAGGGTAGTTTCCTGCCATCCTATGGGGTGGAATTTATTGGGCTTACTTGTTTGACTCGAGTGATCAACACTCTTGCTTTAATTGCAATCATGGACAGGTACAGGAAATTTGGAAAACATGGAAACAAGTTAGATAGTTTATCTGAGTTAAGAAAGCAAACAAATGCCTTAGTTAAGGATATGGAGAAATAAATCCAAACACTAGAAAGATTAAATGTGCCACTTTTAGATCCTCCAACTGTCGATAAAGCAACAAACTACTTGGTTTCTTTGTTCAATAGGTCCTCTTCATAGGGAAGATATGAGAGACGTGAGTTGTTTACAGGTGAGACATCCAGAAATCTCCATGTTGAGTATTCAGCAGCTGTGAATTCTGGTGGATATGTTCCTATGCTTAGTGGATCAACCACTAGTCTTATTTGCACACCTAAGGGTGGAGGGTTTTTGCAAGGACATGTGGATGCACCTGTCTTGTTGGAAGATAGTGGTACTAAGTTTCAGCATCTTGAGCCTACCAGAGTTAGTGACACAGATCAGGCTGGTGACATGTCCACTACCATTGATGGCAGGTTTACATCAGTTGGTAGTAGTACCAGTGATAAAGGATCTGATTTTTCGCACAACAGTTCTTTATGCGAGCTTGTCGCTGATACTGTGGACAGTGGGAGAGTAGAGGATGTTGTAGATATACCTATGGATTCTGATACCTTGGATGATGGTGTTATTTTTGAGGACTGCGAGGAGCATTTGAGGTCTGATAGCTCTGATGTTTATGACAGTTGTTGCAGTGTGCAGTCAGTACAGGAGACTGCGGTCTTTTCCTGTACTGAGGATGTGAGCATGGAGTAATGTATGCAGCCAGAGAGAGCAGAGGGGTCTCAGATAGACGATGTTGATACTAGCATTGTGGATACCTCGAATGTTGAGTGTGAGGATGATGGGTGCTGTAGTGTGTTTGGTTTTTTATCAGACATTGGGTGTAGACTTAGCATTTTCATCTGGTGGCAGTGGGTTCCAGGACCCTTTTCTACAGGGATTCACGGATGAGGATTGGGAAGCATATGAGCGGCACGAGTTTGTTTCAACCAGAGATTCCACTCCTGCTATTGAGGTGTTTATAGAGGTACCTAGTAGTGATACCTCGTTGGTGGACATGTGTGAGTTTGATAGTGCACATGAGGAGAGTGATTATGAGGTTTCTTCTTCGATGACTCATGAGGATGACTCTACCTGTAGCGATTCATGCTTGGTTTATCAGACCCTAGGAGAGGAGTTTGAGTTGTTAGTGAGTGAGGATGACACCCAGGATTTGGATTGTCATGTGGTTACAGAGAATGAGCTAACTAAGGATTGTGATGAGTCAGATTTAGCAGTAGCTTCCTCGGGGGTAGATGAGGATGAGTTTGATGTCAGTACTCAATTTGTAGATGTGTGCTCAAATGACAATACATAGGGATATGATGATCTTGACAGGATTTTGTTGGATACAACTTCCTTCCATAGTGTTGACAGTGCAGTTGAGATTGTACCTAGGAGACCCATTGTGTAGAGTCATAATGTGACTAGCTAGTTGAGAGCCGGTGAGAGAGACATTACTTGTACTCTCGAGCATTTTGACGTCGCTCGTCAGCTGTTGGCAGTTTATGGTTGGGGTGCTTCTATGGATAATGAGCATGGTGGTGGTTACCTTTCCCTGACAGAGATTCATTCCTTGCAGAAGGCTATCACAATTTTGAGATGGGATTATTTACTATTGGTAGCCAATCGATATCACCTAGTTGAGTGGGGGAGTATGACATATGAGGAACTGATGAACAAAGAGGAGGTGAGTGAGCTTACTCAGGAGCTCACAGTGAATTTTGAGGCTTTAGAGGGCACTCGGTTGGCTCTTCAAGAGTTGTAATTGCAGTTAGGAGAGGTGACTATGGAGTTGGAGTGATTTCAATTTTTACTAGCCATAGATCCAGTTTAGTTACAGATAGTGGTGGTTGGTGGTGAGTCAGCTTCCAAAGTTGACAATGCTAGATGTGTTGGGGAAACGGTTACATCCATCCTTGAGATGGATGCAGTAGATACAGAGGAGGTAGTGCATCTATGGAGGACAGTAGAGAGAGTTTTGTGGTATTCACTTCTCTAGTTGTTAGCACGATGGCAGATGATACAGAGCAGGTTTTTGGGAGTCCTGTGGTAGCCAGTGTGGATTTGTTCGAGAGTTGTGTACCAGTTTCTTACACCACTCCTTTTGATTCCCAAGGCAACACAGTTCACACACATCAATCCAAGAACAATCAAGGTTCATGCACTTATCAATCCAAAATTATCCTTCACAGAAATTACACAACATTAAGATGATATGCATAGGGAGTAAACTATACACAAAGCATAGTTGAAGCACACATGAATGTGACCCATAATACCCAAATGATATATGCAAGGCAAGAACCAAACACGCAAGAGAATTAAAACACATGGTATGCAAGAAAATTAAGATGTATATAACAAAAATGAAAGCAAACAAACATTCTGAGTCGAAAAGATAATGAAACATAGATATGCAAGTTTCTCTTCATACCAATTCTCATCCCCAAAATACAAAAAACACATTAGAGAATTTAATTAATACACAATGTCATTCAGGAAAAATATAGAACATGAAGAAGACACATATAGGACATAAAGCATACACAAACCAAATATGAATCAAACATAATGCAAACATGTAAGGCACAAAGCATATATGCAAGAGATTGACAAAACATGCGAGACACTGAGAAAAAACACAAAATATGTGACACAGAGAAAAGGCACATGACATGTGGGTCAATTAACAAAACTATAATGAGTCTGTTAGCAAACAAAACACATTTAAGAATTTTATCAATCTACAATGTAATTGCCCACAAATACAAAACATGAAGAACAAACAAACAAGGCATAAAGTATACACAAAGAAAACATAATGCAAATGCGTAAGGCACAAAGCATATATGCAAGACATGAAGAAAATGAACAAAACACAGAGAAACACACAAAACATATAAGACACAAAGCAAATACACAAAAGATGCAAGGCATGGAGTAACACATAAGATAGACAAGACAATCAACAAGCATAGCCTCAAAATGACTATGATACACATACCAATAGATTAGAGTTTGCTATTGTAATCCAAAAGACACAAATCATATATGCAAGCCAAGAAGAAAACACGTCAAACATGCAAGAGAGGTAAAAACATATTGCACGTAAGACAATTAATATGTATATAATGATGATAATAGCAAGCAAATATTCCGAGTCGAAAAGGTAATGAGACACAAATATATAAGCTTATCTTCATGCTAATTATCATCCCCAAGATACAACAAACACATTGAAGAATTTAATCAATACACAATGTGATTCTACAAAAATACAAGACATGAAAAAGACATGTATAGGATATAAAATATGCTGAAAGCAGACATGCATCAGACATGATGCAAACACGTAAGACACGAAGCATATATGCAAAACATGGAGAAATCGCACAAAACACTCAAGGCATAGAGAAAACACACAAAACACGCAACACAGAGAAAACACAAATGACATGTAGGAAAATTAACAAGTATATAATAAGAATGTTAGCAAACAAAGATTCTAGGTCAAAGAGATAAAAAGACATATATATGAAAGATTGTTTAAATACCAACAATCATTCCCAAAATATAACAAACACATTTAAGAATTTAATCAATACACAATGTCATTTCTGGAAATTACACAACATGAAGAAAAGACACAAAGGACATAGGGTATACATGAATTAGACATGATGCAAACATGGAAGGCAAAAAGAATATATGCAAGATACGGAAAAAAGACACAAAATAGGTAACAAACACACAATGCATGTAAGAGACAAAGAAAACACACAAAATATGCAAGACATAAAGTAAACACACAAAACATGTAAGACAATTAGGAAACATAAAATAAAAATGGTTTTCATACATATAGCAAGAGATTAGAGATTACCATTGTCATTCAAAAGATGAAAACACATTGGAGAATGACATATAGAGAGGAACCTCGAACAAAAAGTTAAAGTTAATTGGGCTGTAATCAAGCAGTAGGTGTTAGTGTTCTAAAACTATCCTAACAACATGTCAGGAATGATCCAAGGAAACAATATTGCTATCATCTAAATTTGGAGAAAAAAAAGAAGACAAAAGTTATGGTTTTTAAAGAATTGAGATTTACTACTATTCAAAGTCTATAATATTTCATTGTAGTTTGCTCTATCTATCTATGACACTTTCTTAGTCTGAATCCTTCATATTTTCAACTGCACACAAGAAAGACTCTAAAATGTTATGTTGTATAGGGTCTTGCACTTGTTTAATCCTGTGTTGGTGTTCCCACTTCCACAACAACTATAATAATTATAATAACAATCGTGTCCTCTTATGGGGAGTAGAGGAAAAGGAAAATAACATAAATTAAAATGATTACCTTAGTTGTGAAACTTTTTCTTGAGTACAGTTCTATATGAAGTGTTGATGAAGTCCTGCAAGTATAGTAACCAAAACCATTGCCTTAGTATGTGCTTTGAACTAGGCTTAAAAAAGATGAATTTAAGAGGTTTAACATAATGCAAAAAATACATAACACAAGTACAAAAGAATAAATCGGATTTGATAATGAGACACACATAAGAACCTGGAAATGAAAGTTGAAGCTGACTTGTCAGGACTTTGACGCTAGGCACTAGTATCCTGAAGATATTTTGACAAGAATCAATATGAGGAATAATCTGATCAAAGACTCGTGGAACTATCCTCAAAATATGGAGTCAAGAAAAGATTACAAAAATGTTAAGTACTAGTAGAATACAGTTGTATACCTTTGTAACTCAGAAAATGTTCCTCTTATGATTCTCTTTCCATATGTTTTGTTGTTGTAGTCTAAAAGTTTCAAATCTACACTTGTACACATGAAAGAGATGAAAACATTATGTTGTATAGGGCCTTGCTGCTATTTCCACTACAAAAATTGTGATGATGTTAATAATAAATATCTGCTATTAGCGAGTAGAGGGAAACATGATTAACATAAATGATCATGATTATCTGAGATGTGAAGCCCTTGTTTGCACTACATACAAAGTGTTTATGAAGTTCCACAAATATTAGTACAAAACATGATAAAAACAATAGCTAAAAATATTACTAGCTTATAGAAGACAAAGCACTTTATAATATCTTCACACTTATAACCATGATTGAGTTTGACTCATTGCTAAAGAGATTAAATAGGTTGTCCAAACAAGATTTTCCAATGACGAAGCGATACATTAATATGCAAATTAGAAATTTATGTACGTAAAAATTCAAAAAGGCCATCTACATGATCATGTCCACTAAAAGCCCAAAACCAACATTTGAATACGTTAGTGTCCTACCATATTTGGCTGCTCAAAGGACCAGACACTGACACTGTAGGATATAAATAAGATTGCTAATCTGAACCCCCAAGGAAAGAAAATTCATAAATGTCAATCCAACAATAATCGAGGCTCAGGCACTTATAAATCCAAAATGTTCTTAAGATTAATTACACAATATTAAGAAGACATGCATATGGAGTAAAAAATATACAAAAAAGACATGAAGCAAACATGAATCTGATACGTAAGACACAAATCATATATGAGACAAGAAGAAAACATACCAAACCCATAAATAGAGGTAATAGACATCGCATGCAAGACAATTGAGATGTATATAATGAAAATATATAGCAAACAAAGATTACAAGTCAGAGAGGTAATGGGACAGATATGTAAGCTTCTCTTCATACTAAAAATATATAGAAAACAAAGATTAGAAGTCAGAGAGGTAATGAGACAGATATGTAAGCTTCTCTTCATACCAACTATCATCTTCAAAATACAACAAACACATTGAAGAATTTAATAAATACACAATGTAATTCAAGGGAAATATAGAACATGAAGAAGACACACATAGGATGTAAATCATACATGAAATATACATGATGCAAACACTTAAGGCACAAAAGATATATGCAATAGAGAAAACACACAAAGCATGCGAGACAAAGAAAATATTAAACACATAAGACACGCAAGACAATTACTAAGCATAGAATAAAAATGATTGTGATACATATAACAAGATATAGGAGATTGTTATTACAACTCAGAAGACACAAATCATATATGTGAGACAAGAAGCCAACACACCAAACACGCAAAAGAGGTAAAACACATGGCATTGAAGACAATTAAGATCTATATAATGACAAAAATCAGACATGAATCAAATCTTATACAAACACATAAGATACAAAGCATATATGCAAGACATGGAGAAAACACATAACACACACAACACATAGAAAACACACATGACATGCAGGAAGATTATGTGATGCAGAGGGAAAGTGGATATTAGACTAATGATACCATATTTTACAACAGAAGATTCGTTTAAAATGTAAACTCCAACTTGTACCAAGGACATTACCAAGTCATACTTCTTGTCCAATTAGGCCTGCCTACTAGTAGCCCTCCTACAGGACATTTCTTGGCATAAATTTTCATACAGAGGTCATAACCCAAAAATCAGAGCATTTTGGAATATCCTTTTCTTCCTTTGTCAACATATCTGATTTATAGATAGGGTTGTCTTGGACCAAATGACTCAATAATTGACTGGTAACAAGGAACTAGGCCTAATTAAGCCACTTTTGTAAAGCAACTATTGGGTTTTCCCACAACAAACTTCCAAATGATTCTTGGATGTCACATGGGGCCTAAATTCTCCAAGTTCAACAATTTCTATGGTCTCCTAATCACCAATGTCTAAAACCCTCCTTCTACCTAGTCTTTTTTGCCTAATACATAAGGAATATTAGGCTAGGGCTTCCTCCAATTTAATCCAAACACCATGTTTTTTGTTGTAATTTTCAAAAATTTGAAATGCACCACAAAATAGTGGAATGGGCCACAAAACATGATTTCTTTCACCAAACCCTTGAAACTAGGTTTTCAGGACCGTTCTCGATAATTTGCCTCTAGAATGTACAAATCTCAATGAAAAAAAATGACACCAATGCCAAATGAAAGGTAATTCAAAATCCATCCACTACAATCAGTCTCAGATAACATGGATGTCATACTGTTCCATATAATTCTCTGCAATAGTGAGGAATCAGGAAAAACACAAGAACAGTGATAGTTCTATTTCTTGAACATCACCAAAATACATCCAACCGACTGTGGGTCAATGAAGACAGCCTATTTACATGGTTTGGGAACCTTCCCAATGGTTACCAACCAAAACTAAAACTTCCACTAACTAAAAACCAACTTTGTTCATTATGACAACTTTTGCAAAAAAAGTTGCTTGACAACTTTTTTGCAACTTTAGCAGCTTTTACAAAAACTTGCATACTTGACCCCATATGACTTAGGATCATTACAAAAGGTCTAAATAGACTTTATTACAACCAGAACATGACTCAACATATGAAAAATGCATAATTGACCAATAGGTACAAATTTGGGCTAGGTGCCCCTGCACCATTATGTATATAATGAGAATGTTAACAAACAAAACACATTTAAAAAATTAATCAATACATAATGTCATTGTTTGGAAATATAAAATATGAACAAAAGACACATAGGGCATAAAGTAGACATGAATCAAACATGATAAAAACATGTAAAGCACAAAGCATATATTCAAGAAAACGAGAAAACACAAAATACAGAGCAAACACATAAACCACGTAAAACACAAAGTATACACACAAGAGATGCAAGGCATAGAATAAATACATAAGACATGCAAGAAAATTAGGAAGCATTGAATGAAAATGATTATGATACACATAGAAATATATTAGAGATTACTATTGTGATTCAAAAGACACAGATAGGATACACGAGACGAAGAAAACATGACAAACACGCAAAAGTGGTAAAATACATGGCACGCAAAACAATTAAAATGTTTACAATAAAAAAGATAGAAAACAAAGATTCTAAGTCAGATATGTAAGCTTCTCCTCATATCAATTGTCATCGCCAAATTTACAACAAACATTTAGAAGAATTTAATGAACACAATGTCTTTTAGAGAAAATATAAAACATGAAGAAGACACATAAGACATAAAGCATACATGATGCAAACCCATAAGGCATAAGCATACATGTAAGACATGTTGAAATAATACAAAACACGAAGAAAACACACAACACAAACCAAACCCACATGACATGTAGGACAATTAAGAAGTATATAATGAGAACGCTAACAAACAAAGATTCCAAGTCAAAGAGGTAAAGAGACAAATATTTAAAAATTTCTAAATGCTAGCTATCTTCCCCAAAATATAACAAACACATTTAAAAATTTAATTAATACACAATGTCATTGCCAAAAAATACAGAACATGAAGAAGAGACATGTAGGGCGTAAAATATACACAAAGCAAACATGGATTAGACATGATGCAAACACATAAGGCACAAATCATATATTCAAGACAAGGAGAAAAAACAAAACACAGAGAAAACACACAAAGCACTTAAGATACAAAGTAAACACACAAAAGATGCAAGGCATAGAGTAAACACATAAGACAAGAAAGACAGTTAGAAAGCATAGAATCAAAATGTTATGATACATAGATCAAGACATTAAAGATTTCTATAGTGATTCAAAAAATGAAAGCAGTTCTGAGAATGATATATAGGGAGGAACCTTAAAGGACTTAACAGTGATAGATCTAGCATTGATTAAAGAAAACGGTGCAAGAGGTGATAAAAAATGGTAGATATTTATAATGGACAATGGATACATAATATTAGAAAGGTAACAAGATGCTTGCAACCAAGAGAAAGAAAAACCACATCTACATGCTAATAAAACTATACGGTTACTGACAATTGAGAAAACTTTACAAATTCATTGGCTACTGCTAGTGTTAGATCAAGTAATACCTTCATAGATGTCATAGGTACATGTTGTCAATGGACTTCTTGTACTTGTTGACCTACTATATGGAACAAGTAGTCGTGTTGTGAAGGAAAGCACTATTATGAAGATAATTAAACAGCTCTACAGTACAATTGAGCTGCGATTGCAATAAAGGAGTAAGCCACTGAAGAACAAGAGAAGTCTATTGATGAAAAGTGAGAAATAGAGAAAAATAATGAAGAAATATCTTCACACGAGGATGCTCCCTCTTCACGAAGGACTCCAAAGCCCAAAGGAGCCAAACATTATCCTCTCACTACTAAGGCCTAAGAGGTCAGGATAGCAAAAATTGCCATTCTTCAACGTAACCAAGAAGAAATTCACATGCAAGTCAAAGTTTATCAAATCCAAAGAGTTAATCTTGGGTATTAAACAGACGAAGTAAATCATAAATGTCAAACAACAGTTTCTACCGTCCTAGGTTGTATGGATAGAGTGAAGAAAAGAAAGATGACCTTAAAGCCTAAGCTGGTGAACTAACAAATTATATAATGTACCTTGTAGGACCCATCGATACATATGCACCTAATCCTACACCCTTAGTAGAATTCTATAAATCACTAAAAGGAAGAGGAGAATTGAGGAGAGAAGCTTATGCCACTGGGCCATGAAGTGAAAAATTATATTACCAAGCAAAGAAACTAATCAAAAGGGCCATCAAGTGTTTATCATTAAATCAGTGATGAAGTACATAGTGCAGTAGAACTTGAAGAAAATAAACATGATGAGTTCATTTCCTTGGATGATAATTGGCCTTGGCTCAAAAGAATGTTTGAAATTCAATTTTTTTCTTTGGCAATGAAAGGAGTCATCCCACATGGAAACTCATAGATAGATTGAAATGGTTGAATGTCACAAAATAGAGAAACAAAATCTTGCAATAGTGCAAGATGAAATTTTGGAATAGAAACAAAACAAGAGAACAAATTATTGTTTAACTCAGATTTTCACTGAATCTATCCCTGCAAATTCTGAGAAAGTCTTGATAAGATCAGGCCACAAGGCAGCATTGTTAAGGAATTTGCAGATTTGTTAAAGAATTAGATAGAAGAAATCATAAATGGTTTTGATAATAAACCAAAACTTTAATATGTTTGAGGCATGCTTGGAAGAGATAGAAGTCCCAAAGTAGATTGAAAAAACTCTCTTTTCAAAGAAGATACATTTCCCATAATCTTACATTTTTACTCTCTTTTGAGAAATTAATGAAAATCTTACCTGTTATACACTAAATTTTGCACCCTAGGACAAGCTCTCGTAGTCTTGATAATCTAGTATAACATGGGAATCATCTCCAGGTTCTGGGACCTTTGCTAACTGAGACGAGACCTCTTGGTTCTAGGCTGTTTCCTCTTGGATAATCACCCAAATTTGCTTCTCAACATGAAGGTAAACTCTTGAGGGGAAAAGGGATAGAAGGAATGCATAAAAGGGAAATAACTGAATAAGCAAACTATCCTACTAGGTGATACACCGGAAGTAATATGAAGATAACACAGTGGCCACACCAGCACGAAGACTCTTAGATCTAATAGAACGCAATCTTTCTAAACAGGCTTGCATAAGTATTTCACAGAGAGGTATGAGATAGAAAGAGGCTATTCAAGGAAAGAAAAGATTTCACAAACAATAGCTTTCCTAAGAATTTTAGACACAGATTGTGACCTACAAGAAAATGTTTACTTCAGCAAATGGATGCAGAAATGAGAAAAAATAGTTAGGGATGAACAAAATCCATAAACTATCTAAATCAAATCATCTACAATAGAATGCAAAGATGCTGAAAAAGAGAAGGGATCTGGAATCTAATACTTCTTTGATATAAACCAGTGTATCATATTTATTAAGAGAAAATACAGAAAGAGGGAAATTAGAGGATAGAAAAAATGTCACAGATAATTCCCACAAAGTTTGGATTCCAATGAAATATTACAAATTGCCAAAAATTAGAGGGCAGAAAGAATGCCTCAGATAACTTTTACAACTGGAAAAATCTGAGTCCATCATGAGACAATGCGACCACCATAGGATTAGATCTACATCGGAGGACTATCGCTAAGTCTCCAGATCACAAGAGAATATTCCATTCCTTCACGAGATAGCAACCACCACAGGATTTAAAACAAATCAACGGTGCTGATTAAAACATCCACAAACTAGGTCTTTACCTTACTCAACTTCCTTGACCACGGTTCATCTAGAGACCTGGCGACTGAGCAGTCTCATGGTCTGTTATCATTCCACTTAATTGTGGTTTCTTTATGAGACTTAGCAACTGAAGGAAAGCCTAACTCAACTAGCATGAACTCAAGTTATATCTGCAGGGATAGAAATATACTGAGTCACAAGATTTCATGATCTTTTGTTAACTCTGAGTCACTTCACGAGATCACGTGACTATCGTTGGATCATCACATAAGATCAACGGCTAGCGTGAAGTCAGGAGAACCTTTAACTGGCCCCACAATTTCACAGAGACTAGGCGGAGCTAAGGTAAAATAGAATAGGTAGTCTCCAAGTCTCGTGATCCATTCTGATGTCATCATTTCTTTTGGAGGCTTAGCGACAATCGTAAGATGGAGAATATGAGTGATCTGGATCGACGGTGCGCGGGAAGTCTCTTGAGCATTGGAGAATATTTGTTTTCTTACCGTGACAAGGAGACAAAGGGTATCATATTTGCGCGCATGTCTTTAGAAGGAGCTTAAGTTATCCAAAAAGGTAATGAAAAAATAGAATAAGCTTGGGATAACTAGGGTTTTCTATCAAGTTTGCATAGGGCTTTCAATACTTAGGTTATTTTGCATGAACAAGACAGACCAGAGGGCTGAAAACATAACAGAGGACATAACCAAGACTAGAAAATTTAAGGTCTTTCTCATAAGCTGGGATCTACCCTTGTGGGAGCCACATTTACTCCAGCTGTAGCCAAAATTTACCAGATGAGAAAAATTTGGGTAATATTCTTGGTGATTTCTGTTGGATGTCTGCCTGCTAGACATTAGATTAGTGACCTTGAAACAATCCATTGGGCATAGAGTCATCTTCTGAGAAAAATAGAACCTTGGAAATAGATTGAAACTAGGAGGAGGAACTGCTAACTGTGCACGAGCACTTCTTGAAAGCAGGAAACTTACCTAGAAAGCAGGAACAAAAGACAGGGAAACTTATTCACAAATATTTACAAGGATCTCCTCCAAGAGTTGATAGTTGAAAAGAATTATGCTCCTTGCATTCAGTGATAACAAATGGACCTCCCCAAAAGGAATCAAATTTAGTATGTCTGCCAGGCTTGGCCTTGAACTCATCCCATTTAAGGACTACATCCCCAATTTTAAAGTTTCTAGCCCTGGCTCTTTTATCAAAGCTTCTCTTTGTTTGCATCTGATGGAATTCGATATCTTTCATGGACTTATCTCTGTGTTCTTCTAATTCCATAATCTGAGCGTACCTAATCTGCAAAGGATCTCCTTCTTCTAACAAGACATACTGGGTAGCTAAGTTCAAGGCTGGCAATTCAGTTGAAATGGACAACTTAGCTTCTCTTCCATACACTAACACAGAAGGAGAATTCCCAATGATCTTCTTTGGGGTAATTTTGTCTAACCATAAGGCAGATTTTAATTTGGTGTGCCAATCTCTCTGGTTATCTTGTAAGGTCTTGTTGATTATCCTAATCAAGTTCTTATTGGTTGACTCTGCCAAACCATTTCCCTGAGGGTAATAGTTTGAACTTGTCTTCAAATAAACACCATGTCTAATTGCCCATTCAGTCACTCTTAGGCCTATAAATGCTAATGCATTATCTGATATGATGGAGTCAGGGGTGCCAAATTTGTGAATTATATCATCATAAAAGTTGAGGACAGCGCCCTCATTTTCTTCTTTTAATGCAAAAACTTTTGTCCATCTAGTGAAATAATCAGTTGTAGTGTTTATCCACTTATGGCCTGCACTAGATGGAGGATGAATCATGCCAATGAAATCTATGCCCCATCTCATGAAAGGTTGCTCTGTTCTGATGGGCTTAAGGGGTAGAGCTGAAAACCTTTCTTTTCTTGCAAACACTACACATTTGATGCATTTCCTCACATAATCATCACTATCCTTGAAGATAGATGGCCAATAGTATCCAGCCCTCATTATTTTAAAAGTAGTAGTCCTAGAAGAAATGACCTCCAAAAGGTCCATTAAGAAACTCAAATAGGACATTTGCTATCTTTTCTGAATCAATGCATCTGAGAAGGACACCATTATGATCTTTTCTAAAAAGAATCTCATCTATCAGCACAAAGGGGATAGACTGTAGTCTGTAATACCTTCTCTTGGCTGAATCCAAATCTATAGGGCATTGTCCTATCTTTATGTAATGAATCATGTTAGGAAACCAACCTACTACCTTGGCATGTTCTTCTGTTGAATGCACAATTAAGGATGCATTCATTTTCTCACAAAGACCTCTTCCTCTAACTAGCTTGGTAGTTTGGATGTCAATGTCATATTCCATCACTCTAGTGATCCAACCAGCTCTTTTCTCATTTAGGTCTTTGGAAAGAAAAAACTCTTTGACACTTAGATGAGTGACCTTTAAGTGTACCTTGCTGTGAGTCAACAGATATCTGAACTTTTTTAGGCTCTTCACCATAGAAAATATATATTTTTCCACAAAAGAATATCTTTGTTCATATTCTTCTAAGCCTTTGCTAAAGAAAGCAATAGGCTGCTCCAATCCTTCAGAATTTTCTTGGGTCAGCATTGCAGAGAGGACATCAGAACCTCCATAAGCATAAAGGATAAAATCCTTATTGAAATTTGGGTTCAACAGGGCAGGAGCTTATGTCAAGGCTTCTTTAATAGCTTGGAAACTGGCTTTCCCTTCTTTGTTCCAGCTAAAATCTGAATTCTTCTTTAACATAGCTGTCAAAGGCTTTAGTAAATTTTCAATATTAGGCAAGAAACACCTAACAAAGTTAATTCTTCCTATGAAAGATTGAAGACCTTTCTTGTGATGTGGGAGTAGGAGCTCTAAGATAGCTGCAATCCTCTCAGGGTCCACTATACTTCCTTTCTTGGATACTATATATCCTAACAATTTCCCTTCATGGACTACAAAAACACACTTCTTGGGATTAATCGATATCCCAAATTCTCTACACCTTTCAAATATTTTCCTCAGGTGTTTGATATGGTTTGCTACATGTGTAGAATAAACAGTTATGTCATCTAAGTAGACCAGTACAAATTTGTACATGAGGCTTTTAAAGGCCATATCCATTGCCTTTTGGAAAGTAGCACCTGCATTTGACAAACCAAAGGGCATCTTTTGATAAGCCATGGTTCCCCACTTGGTTGTAAATGCAGTCTTATATTGATCTTCTTCATGAAACAGGATCTGATTATATCCTGAATAGTTGTCTAATAATGAAAATCTCTCAGATCCAAAGACACATTGTATGATTTGCTCCATAGATGGCAGAGGGTGGCGATCTTTTAGGGATGCCCTATTAATGTCCCTAAAGTCAACACATAGCCTTAATTCCCCATTCTTCTTCCTAATAGGAGCAAGGTTGGAAACCCAACTAGTGTGCTTGATGGGGTAAATAATTCCACTTTCAATCAGTTTTAGCACCTCTTTGTGCATAAGTGGTTCAAGCTTGGGGTTGATAGGCCTTTTCTTTTGCCTGACTGGTTTGGCATTTGGTTCTAATTCAATGATATGCTGAGCAAGGGCTGGATTAAAACCTTTGAGGTCTTCATATTGCCATGCAAATATATCATTGAACTCTTGGAATAATTGGGTATAGGCCTACTTTTCTGAATCAATATTTACCTTCCCAAATTGTAGACTTTTACCTGGCTCCAACTCTAGTTTAGTACAATGTTCTTATTGGACCACCAGACCAGTTTTACTATTCTTAACTTGATCATCTTTATTGAAGACAACTTCCAAGGTGACAAGACCCTTGGGTATCTTATTAGATCTGAGTTGTATCACTTGATAACCATAGTTTTGCATTAGTCTATCTTGGTTATGTTCTGAGAAAACATTCTCTTCAAATAAGAACTGTAGAATTTGTTCATCATTGTCAAACACTTGCCAATTAATATTATTATCAGGGATAGAAGGTCTAACAATCACTTTAATACGCTATTGGTCTCTCCTTTGAAATGCTATTAGGGATATCATTATATTGAGATCCAACAACAGTTAATCTATCTTCATTCTAATTTAATTTGCTAGGGATAGCAACAATATTGAAAGCATGGAAATCTTCTATAGCATCCAAAACTCGATGTTTGTATGCTCTCATTGTATCACTTTTAATTGCACTTATCCCTCTCACTTGGCTGACTACTAGCTCACTGTCACCATAAACTTTTAGGGCTTCGATCCCTCTCTTTCTAGCCCACTCTAATCCATTCACAAGGCTTTCATATTCAGCAGTGTTGCTAGTGCAAGAGAAACTGAACCTAAAGGCTGTTTAATACTTCTCCTTATTAGGAGAGACTAACATAGAACCACCACCAACACCATGTCTCCTTCTACCACTATCAAAGTATAGCTCCCAAACTTGGTTGTTCTGATCTTCTGACGCAGTATTTGTCTTAAAAAGATTTGGCTCTATGGATTCATGCTCTTGTAACAAATAGTTTCCCAAACTAGTATCCCAAATAACATTGGCTTGGGCCCCTAAAGCCCTCTCTGATTCTAAATCATCTAGATAGATATTTGGAATACCTTCTATTTTAGTGTTTGTTTCTTTGATGATTGGGAAGTCATTACTGTCAAGTGCAAGGCAGCTTGTATTGATTACATTGGACACATAAGGTTCTATATGGCGTGCTGCCAATGATTCAGACTTGATAGTAACCTTGGTTCCATATCTTGTATGGAAAAGCATGTGAGACTAGTTGGAAGAAAGATAGCCTCCTATCTTGGTTGTAAACTCCCTTGATAAGCATATGGAAAATAAGGCAGGGAGGTCTGTGATGTATATGTCGAGTAGGATAGAGAAATTGGGGCTAGCATGGAGGATTAAACTGGTATCCTTGGCTACACCTATTGTGTTTACTGAGGAACCATCAAGCTGGGTAACCCTCTTTTGAAAAGGTTCGTACTTTAGTCCCAATTGGTCATCCACTTTCTTAGGCATGATGGTGCTAGTAGCTCCACTATCTTCCATACAATTATGTACTAAAGATTTTTCAATAATTAAAGATACATAAAAGGGAGGTGGTTTCAAGTTCCTACCTTGAATGGTATTTGATTTGGAGTTGCTGCTTGGAGCCTCCTTTTCTTGATCAGTGTTGACCAACACTGCCTTTTTTGTATCTTTTGCGGGTTGAGGAGTTGACACTTCACCCATAGACTTCTTCAAGATTTCAGGCTGCCCTAGAATAGCCAAAGAGTCCCACATAGACATAGTAACATTTTCTTTCTTCATATTGTCCACAATGTTGAAAGGCATTGTTGCATGTACTCTTTGGTGTGCTTTCACTATGATAGGCTCAACCTCCTTGGAAGGTTGATTTTCCTTGATTGGAATGATGGGGACCTTCTTCAGTATGATAGGAGTAAATGGTTGTGAAGATTCTGCAGATGTAGAAGCCCTAGCGCTATCTCCCGTTTGCTCCATGTCTTGAGCCCTTCTTTTAGACCTAGTGTTGGGAGCAATTGGGGATTCACCATTAACTCCATTGAAATCCTATTCCTCCCAATTAGGGAGAGCGGTCTGATCAGCATATGCTTCTTGTTGGGGCATTGACTCACTAGAACAGGCCTCTGATTGTATATTTGAAGCATTCTGCACCATAAGTGCTTGGTGTACCCTTCCATTTAGACATGTTGTCTGGTTATGGGACTAATTACAAGGATAGAACCATTCCATCTCTGCAGAAAGATTATTTTGACTTGGGACCACATCCTTGACTAGAATTGCAGAGTTAAGAGGCGTCGGATTATAAGGTTGGAACTGCCTTTGATTAAAATTTTGTCTTTGTCCCTGGTAACTTCCTTGATATGGTGGCCTATTCTGCTAGTGAGACTGTCCTTGATTTTGATACTGCTGATTAGGACCTTGATTCTGTCTTTTCAAATTAGTCAACTCTTTGGTCAGAGTCTGCAACAGATTTGTCATTTCTTACTGACTACTTTGCTGATTATTTCTCATTTCTTGTAGTTCTTGAGAGAAACCTGCCTTTAACTCTTCACTATTAGTACTAGCCTGAGGTGCTACTATGGTGGGTATAGGGGTAAAAGGAGGTATTTGTAGAGGTGCTTGATTTTGATATTGCTGATTAGGACCTTGATTCTGTCTTTTCAAATTAGTCAACTCTTTGGTCAGAGTCTGCAACAGATTTGTCATTTCTTGCTGACTACTTTGCTGATTATTTCTCATTTCTTGCAGTTCTTGAGAGAAACCTGCCTTTAACTCTTCACTATTAGTACTAGGCTAAGGTGCTACTATGGTGGGTATAGGGGTAAAAGGAGGTATTTGCAGAGGTGCAGTGGGATGAAGTTAGGAAAGATAGGCATGGGTGGCCTTCTGGCTATCATGCCTGCCTGGATCAAACAATTTTCAGCCTTGACAGCTATGTCAAAAGCCTGAGGCAAAGAGGTACCTCCCATGGATTGGACCATGGCAGTGATTTGACCATTCAAACTTTGCAAGAAGTATAGGAAAGTGTGGTCGGCTGATGGTCTTACTGAGATAGGTATTCTATTCCATGTTTTGAGGAATCTATTATTGAAATCTGTCATCTGTTCTTGAGGGTCTCTCCTTATGGTTGTTAGTTGCTCAACCAAAAATAAATTATCTGATTTATCCTCAAAGTATTTACTTAATTCATCTCCTAATTGTTGGGAAGTCCTTCACAACATCACCCCAATTCTTGGGGACCCCCTAATTTTGAAGTTGGACTTGAAAGTGTTTATGGCTAGTTGGTGGAATCCAACATTGATGAAGTTTGAAGTTTTGAAGGGAGTAGTGACGGTGCTGGACTGGGATAGTCGTGGCTGTCTAGCTCTCTCCCTCTGCTCCCCACCAGCTTGGATCCTTGATCATTCCCCCGGGAGGTCAAGTGGCAAGAAGATTTTGAAAGGCAAGTGAAGATATTTTGTTTTGAATGAGTTAATGGCTGGGAAATGGGTGGTAAGAATAAGAGTTTGATGGACATGACCCTGTCCAAGGGGGTGGCGGATTCCGTCACCACCTTGGAAAGCCTTGTCCATCCTATCATGGAATTCTGCCACTCCATGAGACCCTCCAAGCTTAAGCATATGCTATTTGGACAAGTTTGAAATCGATTTAGGGAGTGGTGAAGATAGTTTGAACAAGTTTTAGGAGTGGTTGTGGCATCATCACATGGACTATGTCCAAGGTGGTGGCGGATTCTGCCACCCCCTTGGACACCATGTCCATGAAGCCTCAGATTTCCGCCATGCCCC
>MU223519.1:2106062-2117060 GCA_018584345.1 Thuja plicata | reverse complement strand
TGTCTCCACATATGTGGAGACATGTCTATCCATCGATATGTCTTCTCACTCATATACATATAATCCAAAATAGATTGATTGAAGGCAAGTACAAAAATAAAATAGTGCAAGCCAATATTACATCGATTTCCATCATAGATGTTGAGCTGTACTTCAACAATTTCGCATGAACAAGACAGACCAGAGGGCTGAAAACATAGCAGAGGACACAACCAAGACCAGAATATTTAAGGTCTTTCTCATAGGCTGGGCTCTACCCTTGTGGAAGCCACATTTACTCCACCTGTAACCAAAATTTAATAGATGAAGAAAATTTGGGTAACATTACCATCTATCATAAATCTGGCATAAGTTTTAACTGTTGTAGTCTATTAAATTTGATACTAATCTATCATGTACTCTAACCATCAAAACTTCTTGCTTGACACAAAAATTTTACATGAACAACACTAGTGACTGTCATCTCTTTAATAGTAAATTGAAAATGACAAATCATAACATATTCCTAAGGAGTTTACAGCATGTGTACATGTCCTTAACAAATATAAGAACTACTATATTATATCCCCAAAGGTCAATTTCATTGTATCAAGGCCTTTGGCATACAAAATGACATCCATCTCAAGTACAATATGTGTAAATCATACAATGTATAACACTTCTTCCTAAATATTTTGAGTTATATGAACTTTTACAAGGAGACATAAAAACAATCTTTTTCTCCTATTTCAAGGCCGATATCTAGTACCATAAATATGGAAAAAAAACTTCAGAAACATAATGATTGAACTAGTTACTGACTATCAGGACCATAAAAATAAAGCAAAGGGGATATAAATTCATATTTTTAAAAGAACATTGCAATTAAGGCCTTAAATGTGTGTCATGTTCCTAATCCTCATATTAATAGATGTTAAGTTCTTGAGTTAATGCGAAGAGATATCTATGATTTTATGTAAATATTGGGTGAACCCAATCGTTCCATTACTTTTACAAGAGATGCAAAAAGAGGATATGATCGGGGCCAGAGCAGCAGCAAAACACAAGGGCTGAAAGGCCAAGGTTGAGTCGTGTATTTAATACTTAACGAGTGCTAACCGTACCCCAAATCCAGATAGAGAAAAATCAAAATAATGAGCCTTGCCAATTTTTAACTCTAGATTATGTTGTTCCATGGTTAGTTCAAATTTGCAAGTTAAAGTAATATGAGAATTGTGCAACAGATGCTAAATGATATGTAGTGTCCTTTTTATTGTCCTTGAGGGTTTGGGAATCATTTCTTTAAATTCAATTGCAAGAGACTTCTTTCTATTAAACTTATATTCAAAACGAATTGGGAGAGGAAAAAATGTAATGTCAATTATCCTTATTATTAGATTGTTCAATATCTTGCACCATTTGGGAGATATTAAAGTGCTTCTCATGATAAATTTCACAAATGAAAGTTTCAAACTCAATTAAGGACATAAGAAGCCCCGGAAGATTTGAACGTCGGACAAACACAGCTTTAAGATTTGTTTTCATTGTTAATCTCTTCATGAGCTTTCCAATGATAGATCATAATATCAAATCAGATGCCTGAGTGTTGCAGATAGCAGCAATGGTCACAAGGCATGGGACTAAGGATAGAATGCAGATTGTTGATCAGCTAGTGGTCTACATTTTGCCCATAGGAGGCAAACCTAAAGTTCAGATGAACGAGCACATTATGGAGCAACATGAAGCAAGAATGCCATGGATCATCAATGATGATGTTTTCAAACCAAGAGTAAAGATGAAGTTGCTTTGTTTTTTGACATTGTTTGTTTGCAGGTTTCCAAGAGGACTTGGAAAATCTTTAAAGTTGGGGAGTATGGTGCAGGGGCGCCATGGCAGGAAAGCACACTTTGGGGTCATTTGATGATTCAAAGGGAAATGAAGTTGATTAAGAGCCATAAGGTCCCTTAATGATGTAATTGTGTCCATTAGTTCCATCTTGACGGAATTAAATCAAATTTGTAATGAACAATGCAATAAAAATGTAATATGTCCTAGAAGTCCAGGTAAAGGACTTCATACCAAATTTGATGTAAGGGTGGCCAATAGTGCCAAAGGGGATCTAAGTTGATTAGATGGGGTTAATTGGGTCCTAGAAGTAATTAGGAATTGACTCTATGAAGTTTGAGTAAGTTTTAAGCAATTAAAATACCAAAAACACAAGTTAATAATTCAAATTTTTGAATATTAACAGCTAGTTTTGTTTTGGTGGCAAAATGAGTTTAGCAGTTTAAAACATGTTATAATCACTTCCAAACACTTCAGAATGGTTTTGGAAGTTAGAAAATTGTCTATAGATGCCCAGGAATTATTGGGAAAGCATATGTACAGACTTGAGAAGCATTTGTCCGGACAACATTCTGAAAATACAATAAGATTCATAAGTTTCTTGCATATTTTGATCCCTTATTGTTTTTCTTTCATGTTTTGATCATTGAAAATCATTATAGGATGTATTTAAAGTTTCTTTGATCCATATTAGAAGGATTTCATTCTGAAGTTTTCTTTCATACAGTTAAAGTGCTGTAGATAGCCATTTTCACATTGTTTTTCTTAGGTAAAATGATGTAACCATCCCCTTTCTGTTCTAACTGTCACTTGGGGGATGGATTTTTGACTCGTAACATATTTAATTATGCATACTAATGTAGGAAAAAGATAGAGAATGTAGATGTTCATCAATTTGGGCAAGTTGGAGTGCTTGGGTGCATGGAAATGCATGGAAATTGATGCCACAAGTATAGCAACAGGGAATCTGGATTAAGGAGGGTATGTTTTTGTGTGAAAAAGAAAAATTACATGTCAAATAAGTGATGAATCTTGAAGGAGGGGTTCTGGAATCGAGTTTTGAGTCCTTTTTGAGAAGGCCCTAGTTTTTGGAGCAATTTGGTGAGGGTATGTTAGCAACCCCATAGAGAAACTTGATATTGACAAAGTAATCTGATATTCATTGGTTTTGAACCATTATAAGACTCTGTACCAAGTGGAAAAATGGGGCAGCAGATAGAAATGGTACTTCCTTTGTAAATCCATGCAATTAGCCCTCTTAGGAAACTAGGGACAATCACGTTTTGGGCCAGTTAGTCAAAAGTAAAAATATCTGAGTTTTAGATATATTTTGTAAGGGGATAATGGGTATCTAGGAACCTATTTTGTTCTGGAAGTTGTTTGGGAAAATATTGAGTTAAGTGGCAGACTAGGTCGTTGCTAGGCTACAAGAGCCTAGGCCTAATAGGAGTGATTTCAAGATGAGAGTGTTGGGTGGGGTTACTGTCCGAATAACCTTTTGAAACCATTTTTATTAGAACTAAAGAAGTACTTGGAACCATTGTGGGCATTGGGTAAAGCCTTGGTTGGGTTTTGGGACCCTTGGAGCGTTTGGTGTACTTGGTCTTTAGGACAGTTTGGGAACCTTGTATTTCCCTTATAAGTTTATGCTTTCTTTGCAACCTTGATCAAATCAATAACCACCCACTCACCATGCATCAATTGGTATCAGAGCCTAGGAGCATCCTTGGTGAGAAGTTGAGAAGTATCTTTTGGGGTTTGGAAGATTTAGAGTCCTTTGTTGATGCTTGGAGTTGAACCATCCTCTAAGAGTGTTCCAAAGTGGTGACCCTACATCAGAAGAATCCTCGATTGGTGTGAAGAGATAGAAATGAAAAGGAGTGAAAGAGAATTGGCCAAGTTGTTGATGGAATTCTTGGAAGATAAGAGAAGAAGAAGAGAGATGACAAGAAGTGGAAAGGTTAAGAAGCCTAGAAGAGGCATTGGAAAAGAATTAGAGAAAGTTGGAGTGGATTGCATCACTCCTTGAACAAGCAGAAGATGAACCTGTTAAAGAGAATAAGATCGCACATGAAGAAGAGCATGAACCTAATGGCAAAGAGGTTCTAAAAGTGGAATTAGAGGTACAAGTTGAGGATGCTGATGGATGCAGTAGTGGATCAAGTCATGAAGGGCTTGGATTTGATGGACTGCTTCAAGTGGAGATAGTACTATGTCCTTTGGTGGTGATGAAAGATGGAAAAAACAAGGTACCATGGCTAAGGAGGAAGCCACAATGGCAAGTGAGGTGTTGGTGTGCCTAGGTGAATGACATGGTGAAGACCTATAAGAGATGGCAGCAAGGGAGGAAGAACCTGATTATGGAGTCATTAGAGAGGCTAAGGAAGTAGCCATGAATGCTGAGGAAGACTTGGAATGCCAAGATTTAAGACATGGGATCAGAAGTGTAGTGGTCTTAATCGGAAGAGAGACTAAGTCTAAAAATAATGGAGTTTTGCAGATAGAAGCAATGGTCTACTAAGGATAGAATTCAGATTGGTGATCAGCTAGTGGTCTACATTTTTCTCATGGGAGGCAAGCATATGAACGAGCACATTATGGAGCAGCATCAAGCAAGGATGCCATGGATCATCACTGACGATCTTTTCAAACCAAGAGTAAAGATAAAGTTGTTTTGTTTTCTAACATTTTTTTTTCGCAGGTTTCCAAGAGGACTTGGCAAATCTTTGAAGTTGGGGAGTATAGTGCAGGGGGACCATGACAGGAAACCACACTTTGCATTCATTTGATGATCTAAGGGGAAAAGAAGTTGATTAAGACCTATAAGGTCCCTTAATGATGTAATTGTGGCCATTAGTGCCATTTTGATGTAATTAAGTCAAATTGGTAATGAATGATGGAATACAAATTTAATATGTCCTAGAAGTCTTGGTAAAGGACTTAGGACAAAATTTGATGTAAGGGTGGCCAATAGTGCCAAATGGCATCTACGTTGATTAGATAAGACTAATTAGGTTGTAGAAGTAATTAGGAATTGACTCTATGAATTTTGAATAACTTTTAAGCAATTAAAATACCAAAAACACAAGTTAATAATTCAAATTTCTGAATATTAACAGCTAGTTGTGTTTTGGTGGTAAAATGAGTTTAGGAGTTTAAAACATGTTTTAATCACTTCCAACAACTTTTCATCGGTTGTGGAAGTTGTAAACCATTCTATAAATGCCCAGGAATTATTGGGAAAACATATGTACGGACTTGAGAAGCATTTGTACGGACAACATTCTGAAAATGCAATAAGATCCATAAGTTTCTTGCATATTTTGATCTCTTATTGTGTTTCTTTCATGTTTTTATCATTGCAATGCGTTATAGGATGTATTTGAAGTTGTTTTGATCCATCTTAGAAGGATTTCATTCTGAAGTTTCCTTTCATATAGTCAAAGTGTTGTAGATAGCTATTTTCACATTGTTTTTCTTAAGCAAAATGATGTAAGCATCCCCTTTCTGTTCTAACTGTGACTTGGGGATGGATTGTTAAGTTGTAACATATGTAATTATGCAAACTAATGCAGGAATAAGATAGAGAATGTAGATGTTCATCAATTTCGGCAAGTTGGAGTGCTTGGGTGCATGAAAATGCATGGAAATTGATGCCACAAGTGTAGCGGCAGGGGATCTGCTTTAAGGAGGGCATGTTTTGGTGTGAAATAGAAAAAATGCATGTCAAATAAGTGGTGAATCCTGAATGAGGGGTTCTGGAACCAATTTTTTAATCCTTTTTGAGAAGGCCCTAGTTTTTGGAGCAATTTGGCAAGGGCATGTTAGAAACCCCATAGGGCAACTTGATATTGACAAAGTAATCTGATATTCCTTGGTTTTGAACCATTATAAGACTTTGTACCAACTGGAATAATGGGGCAGCAGAAAGAAAAGGTACTTCGTTTGTAAATCCATGCATTTAGCCCTCTTGCGAAATCGCAGACAATCATGTTTTGGGATAGTTGGTCCAAACTAACCATATCTGATTTTTGGATATGTTGTGTAAAGGGATAATGGGTATCTAGAAACCTAATTTTTTCTGGAAGTTGTTTAGGAAAATATGGAATTAAGTGGCAGATTAAGTCGCTGTTGGACTACAAGAGCCTAGGCCTAATAGGAGTGATTTCAAGATGAGAGTGTTGGGTGGGTTTTCTGACAAAATAACCCTTTGAAACCATTTCTATTAGACCTAAAGAAGTACTTGGAACCATTGTGAGCATTGGGTAAAGCCTTGGTTGGGTTTTGAGACCCTTGGACCGTTTGGTGTACTTGGTCTTTAGGAGAGTTTGGGAACCTTGTATTTCCCTTATAAGTTTATGCTTTCTTTGCAACCATGATCAAATCAATAACCACCCTACCACTCTGCATCAATTGGTATCAGAGCCTAGGAGCATCCTAGGTGAGAAGTTGAGAAGTATCTTTTGGGGTTTGGAAGATTTAGAGTCCTTTGTTGATGCTTGGAGTTGAACCATCCTCTAAGAGCGTTCCAAAGTGGTGACCCTACATCAGATTTATCCTAGATTGGTGTGAAGAGATGAAAATAAAAAGGATTGAAAGAGAATTGGCAAATTTGTTGATGGAATACTTGGATGATGAGAGAATAAGAAGAGAGAAGAAGAAAGAAGACAAGAAGAGGAAAGGTTAAGAAGCCTAGAAGAGGCATTGGAAAAGAATCAGAGAAAGTTGGAGTGGATTGCATCACTCCTTGCACAAGCAGAAGATGAAGATGTCAACGAGAAGAAGATAGCACATGAAGAAGAGGATGAACCTAATGACAAAGAGGTTCTAAAAATGGAATCAGAGGTACAAGTTGAGGATGCAGTAGTGAATCAAGTCATGAAGGGCTTGAATGTGATGGACTGCTTCAAGTGGGGATAGTACTATGTCCTTTGGTAGTGATGAAAGATGGAAAATAGGAAGGTACCAATTGTTAAGGACGAAGCCACCATGGCAAGGGAGTTATTGGTGTGCCTAGGTGAATGGCATGGTGAAGACCAACACGAGATGGCAGCAAGTGAGGAAGAACCTAATTGTAGAGTCATTGGAGAGGCTAAGGAAGTAGGCATGAATGCTGAGGAAGACTTGGAATGCCAAGAGATAAGGCATGGGATCCATGGTGCAGTGATCTCATTGGGAAGAGAGACTAAGTCTTAAAATAATGGAGTGTTGTAGATAGCAGCAATGGTCTCAAGGCATGGGACTAAGGATAGAATGTAGATTGGAGATCAGTTAGTGGTCTACATTTTGCCCATGGGAGGAGGCAAACCTAGAGTTCATATGAACGAGCACATTATGGAGCAACATCAAGAAAGGATGCCATGGATCATCAATGATGATCTTTTCAAACCAAGAGTAAAGATAAAGTTGATTTGTTTTCTAACATTGTTTGTTTGCAGGTTTCCAAGAGGACTTAGAAAATCCTTAAAGTTGGGGAGTATGGTGTAGGGGCACCATGGCAGGAAAGCACACTTTGGGGGTCATTTGATGATCCAGGAGAAAAAGAAGTTGATTAAGACCTATAAGGTCCTTTAATGATGTAATTGTGTCCATTAGTGCCATTTTGAGGTAATTAAGTCAAATTTGTAATGAATGATGCAATAAAAATGTAATATGTCCTAAAAGTCCTGGTAAAGGACTTAGGACCAAATTTGATGTAAGGGTTGCCAATAGTGTCAAATGGGGTCTAAGTTGATTAGATAAGGTTAATTAGGTCCTAGAAGTAATTAGGAATTGACTCTATGAAGTTTGAATAAGTTTTAAGCAATTAAAATACAAAAAACACAAGTTAATAATTCAAATTTTTTAATATTAACGACTAGTTGTGTTTTGGTGGGAAAATTAGTTTAGGAGTTTAAACATGTTGTAATCACTTCCAACCACTTGGGATTGGTTGTGAAAGTTAAAAACTTGTCTATAAATGCCAAGGAATGATTGGGAAAGCATATGTACAGACTTGAGAAGCATTTATACGGACATCATTCTTAAAATGCAATAAGATTCACAAGTTTCTTGCATATTTTGATCTGTTATTGTATTTCTTTCATGTTTTTATCATTGCAATGCATTATAGGATGTATTTGAAGTTGTTTTGATCCATCTTAGAAGGATTTCATTCTGAAGTTTTCTTTTATATATTCAAAGTACTGTAGTTAGCCATTTTCACATTGTTTTCTTAAGCAAAATGATGTAAGCATCCTCTTTCTGTTCTACCTATGACTTGGGGATGGATTGTTGACTTCTAAAATATGTAATTATGCATATTAATGTAGGAATAAGATAGAGAATGCAGTTGTTCATCAATTTGGGCAAGTTGGAGTGATTGGGTGCTTGCAAATGCATGAAAATTGATGCCACAAGTGTTTACAGTTAAATTGTGCTTTGTATTTCAATTTGATTAATGTGGAGTAAAAAAAAAGGGAAAACTATATTTAGTCTTACTTGAAAAATTAAAAGAAATAAAAATTCCAGACTTTAAGAATTTACTTGCAGTCAAATCAAGGGTTACAGCTAGGCAGGCTCTTTATAGTGGTATCAAGGCAATTTCCTTGCATCCTGTGGGGTGGAATTTATCGAGCTTACTTGTTTGACTCAAGTGATCAACACTCTTGCTTTAATTGTAGTCATGGACAGATACAAGAAATCTAGAAAACATGGAAAAGAGTTAGACAATTTATCTGAGTTAAGAAAGGAAACAAATGCCTTAGTTAAGGATATGGAGAAACGAAGGCAAACACTGGAAAGATTAAATGCGCCACTTTTAGATCCTGCAATTGTCGATAAAGAAACAAACTACTTGGATTCTTTGTTCAATAGGTCCTATTCACAGGGAAGATATGAGAGACGTGAGTTGTTTACAGCTGAGACATCCAAAAATCTCCATGTTGAGTTTTCAGCACCTCCGAATTCTGGTGGATATGTTCCTGTGCTTAATGGATCAACCACTAGTCCTATTTGCACACCTGAGGGTGGAGAGTTTTCGTAAGGACATGTGGATGTGCCTGTCTTGTTGGCAGATAGTGGTACTATGGTTCAGTGTCTTGAGCCTACAAGAGTTAGTGACACGGATCAGGCTGGTGACATCTCCACTACCATTGATGGCAGGTTTACATTAGTTGGTAGTAGTACTAGCGATACATGATCTAATTTTTCAAACAACAATTCTTTATGCGAGCCTGTCGCTGATGCTGTGGACAGTGGGAGAGTAGAGGATGTTGTAGATATCACTATGGTTTCTGACACCTTGGATGATGGTTTTATTTTTGAGGACTTGGAGGAGTATTTGAGCTCTAATAGCTCTGATGTTTATGACAGTTGTCACAGTGTGGAGTCAGTACAGGAGACTGCAGTCATTTCCTGTACTGAGGATTTGAATGTTACAGATGAGTCAGGTGACATAAGTTCATGCCATAGTATAGATGATTCATGTGATGACATGGAGTCATGTATGCAACCAGAGAGCAGAGGGGTCTCAGATAGACGATGTTGATACTAGCATTGTGGATACCTCAGATGTTGAGTGTGAGGATGATCTGTGTTGCAGTGTGTCTGGTTTTTTTATATAAGACATTGGGTGTAGACTTAGCATTTTCATCCAGTGGTGGTGGGTTCCAGGATCCTTTTCTACAAGGACTCATGGATGGGGGTTGGGAAGCATATGAGTGGCAGGAGTTTGTTTAAGCCAGGGCTTCCACTCCTGCTGTTGACGTATTTGCAGAGGTACCCAGTAGTGATACCTCCTTGGTGGACATGTGTGAGTTTGATAGTGCACATGAGGAGAGTGATTATGAGGTTACTTCTTTGGTGACTCATGAGGATGACTCTACCTGCAGCGATTCATGCTTGGTTTATCAGACCCTGGGAGAGGAGTCTGAGTTGTTAGTGAGGATGGGACCCAGGATTTGGATTGTCATGTGGTTACAGAGAACGAGCTAGCTGAGGATTGTGATGTGTCAAATTCAGTACAGCTTCCTCAGGGGTAGATGAGGATGAGTTCGATGTTAGTACTGAATTTTTAGATGTGTGCTCAGATGATAGTACATAGCGATATGGTGATCTTGAGGGGAGTTTGTTGGATACAACTTCCTTCCATAGTGTTGACAGTGCAGTTGAGATTGTACTTAGGTGACCCGTTTTGCAGTCATAATGTAACTAGCCAGTTGAGAGTCGGTGAGAGAGACATTACTTGTACTCTCAAGCATTTCGATGTCACTCATCAGTTGTTGGCAGTTTATGGTTGGGGTGCTTCTATGACTAATGAGCATGGTGGTGGTTACCTTTCCCTGACAGAGATTCATTCCTTGCGGGAGGCTATCACTATTTTGAGACAAGATTATTTATTGTTGGTAGTCGATCGAGATCACCTAGTTGAGTGGGGGAGTACGACATATGAGGCACTGATGAATAAACAGGAGGTGAGTGAGCTTACTCAGGAGCTCATAGTGACTTCTGAGGCTTTAGAGGGAACTCAGTTGGCTCTTCAAGAGTTGTAGTTGCAGTTAGGAGAGGTGACTATGGATTTGGAGTGAGTTCAGTCTTTACCAACCATAGATCCAGTTCAATTACAGATAGTGGTGGTTGATGGTGAGTCATCTTCCATTGTTTATAGTGATGGATGTGTTGGGGATGTGGTTACATCCATCCTTGAGATGGATGCAGTAGATGCAGAGGAGGTTAGTGCATCAGTGGAGGATAGCAGAAAGAATTTTGTGGTATCCACTTATCCAGTTGTTAGCACGATGGAAGATGATACAGAGAAGGTTTTTGGGAGTCCTATGGTAGGCAGTGTGGATTTGTCTGAGAGTTGTGTGCCAGTTTCTTACACCACTCCCTTCGATTCCCAAGGCAACACAATTCACACACATCAATCCAAGAACAATCGAGGTTCATGCACTTATCAATCCAAAATTATGCTTCACATAAATTATGCAACATTAAGATGACCCGCATGTTGGCTAAATATTTTGCAAGTCACTAAGACTACAACTTGCAAAATGTGTATTTTAGGTAGCAGTATGTGAGATTTCTCTCTCCTCTCATCAATAGGGGAGGCTCCCTTCTTACCGCAGGTGGCTTCAAGTAGAACTGAACTGTAGCACATACAGTTCACCTTGCAACAGTAATGCCGGTGACTCG
>MU223519.1:2042616-2059155 GCA_018584345.1 Thuja plicata | reverse complement strand
TCAAAGTGGTTAAGGGTTTCCCCTTTTCTCTCCACTTTTCTCTCTTCAATTTTCCTATATAAAGGAGAGAGTTCATTGTAATATTTTCATCTTTTGGTTGTGGGCAAGAAAGCTATAGGCAATTCTCGGTATTCTGAAAACTTTGAGTTTCATTGTGCAAAGTTGAGCATTTGAATAAAGGGACAAGAATTGGCAAACTTTGTGTTGTTGATTTTGAAAATTAACGAATGTGTTCTTATGTCTCATTAGTTAATCCTTTTTCAAATCAGTAGTTATCTTGCATATATCATTTGAGCATTTTAATCTAGATTTTCTGAAGACTTTGTGCTTCAGTAAATCGGGATTACTATAGAGATTAGTGGCTAACACACCCCAAGGACTGAAGACTTTGAGCTTCAGTATTGGATAATAGATTAGATTGCTGATTCGAGGTGAGGACAGGAGACTTTGAGCTCATTGTATCACCTTGTCTTTAGATAAATCAACCGCTGCCTTGTTTGATTGTTCTTACGTCAATCATCGAGTCACCGGTATTACTGTTGCAAGGTGAACTGTATGTGTTACAGTTCAGTTCTACTTGAAGCCACCTACGGTAAGAAGGGAGCCTCCCATATTGCTGAGAGGAGAGAGCAATCTCACATACTGCTGCCTAAAACACACATTTTGCAAGTTGTAGTCATAGTGACTTGCAAAATATTTAGCCAACAGGGATCTAAGTTGATTAGATAGGGTTAATTAGGTCCTAAAATTAATTAGGAATTGACTCTATGAAGTTTGAATAAGTTTTAAGCAATTAAAATACCAAAAACACAAGTTAATAATTCAAATTTCTGAATATTAACAACTAGTTGTGTTTTGGTGGGAAAATGAGTTTAGGAGTTTAAAACTTGTTGCAATCACATCCAACCACTTTGGATCAGTTGTGGAAGTTGTGAACCCTTCTATAAATGCCCAGGAATTATTGGGAAAGCATATGTATGGACTTGACAAGCATTTGTACGGACAACATTCTGAAAATGAAATAAGATTCATAAGTTTCTTGCATATTTTGATCTCTTATTGTGTTTCTTTTATGTTTTGATCATTGCAATGCATTATAGGATGTATTTGAAGTTGTTTTTTTCCATCTTAGAAGGATTTCATTCTAAAGTTTTCTTTCATATTGTTAAAGTGCTGGAGATAACCATTTTCACATTGTTTTTCTTAAACAAAATGATGTAAGCATCCTCAATCTGTTCTAACTATGACTTGGGGATGGATTGTTGAATCGTAACATATGTAATTATGCAAACTAATGCTGGAATAATATGGAGAATGCAGATGCTCATCAATTTGGGCAAGTTGGAGTGCTTGGGTGCATGAAAATGCATGGAAATTGATGCCACAAGTGTAGCGGCATGGGATCTGGTTTAAGGAGGGCATATTTTTGTGTGAAACAGAAAAAAGACATGTCGAATAAGTGGTGAATTCTGAATGAGGGGTTCTGGAACCGAGTTTTGAGTCATTTTTGAGAAGGCCCTAATTTTTGGAGCAATTTGGTGAGGGCATGTTAGAAACCCTATAGGGAAACTTGATATTGACAAAGTAATCTGATATTCCTTGGTTTTGAACCATTATAAGACTCTGTACCAAGTGGCATAATGGGGCAGCAGATATAAATGGTACTTCTTTTGTAAATCCACGCATTTAGCCCTCTTGGGAAAACGGGGATAGTCACGTTTTGGGATAGTTGGTCCAAAGTAACAATATCTGATTTTTGGATATGTTGTGTAAGGGGATAATGGGTATCTAAAAACCTATTTTTTCTGGAGGTTGTTTTGGAAAATATGGAGTTAAGTGGAAGATTAGGTTGTTGTTGGGCTACAAGAGCCTAGGCCTAATAGGAGTGATTTCGAGTTGAGAGTGTTGGGTGGGTATTCTAACAAAATAACCTTTTGAAACCATTTTTATTAGACCTAAAGAAGTACTTGGAACCATTGTGAGCATTGCGCAAAGCCTTGGTTGGGTTTTGGGACCCTTGGAGCCTTTGGTGTACTTGGTCTTTAGGACAGTTTGGGAATCTTGTATTTCCCTTATAAGTTTATACTTTCTTTGCAAAAATGATCAAATCAATAACCACCCTACCACTCTGCATCAATTGGTATTAGAGCCTAGGAGCATCCTATGTGAGAAGTTGAGAAGTATCTTTTGGGGTTTGGAAGATTTAGAGTCCTTTGTTAATGCTTGGAGTTGAACCGTCCTCTAAGAGTGTTCCAAAGTGGTGACCCTACATCAGAATAATCCTAGATTGGTGTGAAGAGATGGAAATAAAAAGGAGTGAAAGAGAATTGGCCAAGTTGTTGATGGAATACTTGGATGATGAGAGAAGAAGCAAGAAGACAAGAAGAGGAAAGGTTAAGAAGCCTAGAAGAGGCATTGGAAAAGAATCAGAGAAAGTTGGAGTGGATTGCATCACTCCTTGAACAAGCAGAAGATGAATATGTCAAAGAGAAGAAGATATCACATGAAGAAGAGGACGAACCTAATGAAAAAGAGGTTCTAAAAGTGGAATCAGTGGTACAAGTTGAGGATGCAACAGTGGATCAAGTCATGAAGGGCTTGAATGTGATGGACTGCTTCAAGTGGGGATAGTACTATGTCCTTTGGCAGTGATGAAAGATGGAAAACAGCAAGGTACCATGGCTAAGGAGGAAGCCACAATAGCAAGTGAGTTTGTTGTGTTCCTAGGTGAATGGCATGGTGAAGACCAACAAGAGATGGTAGCAGGTGAGAAAGAACCTCATTATAGAGTCATTGGAGAGGCTAAGGAAGTATCCATGAATGCTGAGGAAGACTTGGAATGCCAAGAGATAAGACATGGGATTCAAGGTGCAGTGGTCTCAATGGGAAGAGAGACTAAGTCTGAAAATAATGGAGTGTTGCAAATAGAAAAAATGGTCTCAAGGCATGGGACTAAGGATAGAATGTAGATTGGTGATCAGCTAGTGGTCTACATTTTGTCCATAGGAGGCAAACCTAGAGTTCATATGAACAAGCACATTATGGAGCAACATCAAGAAAGGATTCCATGGATCATCAATGATGATCTTTTCAAACCAAGAGTAAAGATAAACTTGTTTTGTTTTCTAACATTGTTTGTTTGCAGGTTTCCAAGAGGACTTGGAAAATCCTTGAAGTTGGGGAGTATGGTGTAGGGGCACAATGGCAGGAAAGCACACTTTGGGGTCATTTGATGATCCAAGGGGAAAAGAAGTTGATTAAGACCTATAAGGTTCCTTAGTGATGTAATTGTATCCATGAGTGCCATTTTGAGGTAATTAAGTCAAATTTGTAATGAATGATGCAATAAAAATGTAATATGTCCTAAAAGTCCTAGTAAAGGACTTAGGACCAAATTTGATGTAAGGGTTGCCAATAATGTCAAATGGGGTCTAAGTTGATTAGATAAGGTTAATTAGGTCCTAGAAGTAATTAGGAATTGACTCTATGAAGTTTGAATAAGTTTTAAGCAATTAAAATACCAAAAACACAAGTGAATAATTCAAATTTTTGAATATTAACGGCTAGTTGTGTTTTGGTGGGAAAATGAGTTTAGGAGTTTAAAACATATTGTAATCACTTCCAACCACTTGGGATCAATTGTGGAAGTTGAAAAATTGTCTACAAATGCCAAGGAATGATTGGGAAAGCATATGTACAGACGTGAGAAGCAATTATACGGACATCATTCTTAAAATGCAATAAGATTCGTAAGTTTCTTGCATATTTTGATCTCTTTTTGTATTCTTTCATGTTTTGATCATTGAAATGCATTATAGGATTTATTTGAAGTTAATTTGATCCATCTTATAAGGATTTCATTTTGAAGTTTTCTTTCATACAATCAAAGTGCTGTAGATAGCCATTTTCACATTGTTTTTCTTAAGTAAAATGATGTAAGTATCCTCTTTCTATTCTAGCTGTGACTTGGGGATGGATTTTTGACTTGTAACATATGTAATTATGCATACTAATGCAGGAATAAGACAGAGAATGCAAATGTTCATCAATTTGGGCAAGTTAGAGTGCTTGGGTGAATGAAAATGCATGAAAATTGATGCCACAAGTGTAGCAGAATGGTATCTGTCTTAAGGAGGGCATGTTTTTGTGTGAAACAGAAAAATTACATGTCAAATAAGGTGTGAATCCTGGAGGGATTCTGGAACCAAGTTTTGAGTCTTTTTTGAAAAGACCATAGGTTTTGGAGCAATTTGGCGAGGGTATGTTAGAAACCTCATAGGGAAACTTGATATTGAGAGACTAATTTGATATTCCTTGGTTTTGGACCATTATAAGACTTTGTACCAAGTAGCGTAATTGGGAAGAAGATAGAAATGGTAATTCCTTTGTAAATCAATGCAATTAGCCCTCTTGGGAAACCGGGGACAGTCACGTTTTGGGATAAATGGTCCAAAGTAACAATATCTAATTTTTGGATATGTTGTGTAAGGGGATA
This sequence comes from Thuja plicata, assembly GCA_018584345.1. Taxonomy (NCBI): domain Eukaryota; kingdom Viridiplantae; phylum Streptophyta; class Pinopsida; order Cupressales; family Cupressaceae; genus Thuja; species Thuja plicata. Next base: position 2,054,660 of record MU223519.1, on the reverse strand, counting down.
ATGGGTATCTAGAAACCTATTATTTTCTATAAGTTGATTTGTAAAACATGGAGTTAAGTGGCAGATTAGGTCGCTGTTGGGCTACAAGAACCTTGACCTAATAGGAGTAATTTCAAGATTAGAGTGTTGGGTGGGGTTTCTGACCAAATAACATTTTGAAATCTTTTGTATTAGACCTAAAGTACTTGGAACCATTCTGGGCATTGGGTAAAGCCTTGGTTTGGTTTTGGGACCCTTGGAGCCTTTGGTGTACTTGGTCTTTAGGAGAGTTAGGGAACCTTGTAGTTCCCTTATAAGTTTATGCTTTCTTTGCAACCTTGATCAAAACAATAAACACCCTACCACTATACATCAAAGGTTCTCCTCTTCAACCTATCAAAAGAAATAGACAAACTTTAAAAACTTCCCTTGCCCAGATCTTTGGGCTCTGATACCAATTTGATGCAAAGGAAATGACTGAAAATAAGATTTTAAAACAAGTGACCTTCAACCATCCAACTAATACATCGTGGGTAAGCATAGGCCTTCATCCCAAGACATCTACCATTGGATCTATTTGAGTGTGCTTGGAAATATTTGCAAAAGACACCTCAAATGAGGTTGATAAACCTATTACAAGAATCTATGAACATATGTAACTTTCTTTCGTGGTCTACAACAATGCAACAATATATTGAGACAACACTCATTGAATTGTCAATATAGAGAGGATAGCACTTGTAGTTTAAGAACATACAAACATAAAACCTTGTTCCAATATGTTAAACAAATACTCCCAAAACTTCTAACAAAAACCATTGAGGGCATTCTCTGAATGTTCATGAAACCTCATTGTGTTTTTCTTTCAAAAAGCATCCTTGCTGCCCCATTGGAATATCACACACCATCCTCCTTGTCTAGAATACTTGGACTGTCCCTTTTGGTTATGAACTTGACAAATGACTTCTAACAGGATTCCAACCTCCTTAGCATGCCCTCTTATGAAAAAATCCTGCCAAGTAACATCAAGTGGGGATGGATGTATCAAATACCAGTTTTTGCTGTCCTGAATTCTCTTATGCATTCTTTCAGACTATTAGTCACTTCAAAACATGTGCAAACCATGTCCTCAGGCTCTGCAACCTTGGGGACTTGGAAAATATGTTATCTCAGACCTATCCACCAATTTTTATCATTTTCCACCGTACCAATCAAGAGAAATGGATTTTTTTCATACTGGAAACCCTACGCATGGTTTCAACCTTCCAGCACTAAAATTGCCATAACTTTTACAAAACAAAATGAAATTCAGTCAAACCAAAAGTATTGGAAAGGTAAGAGAACTATCCAACTTATCCAATTGGTTTCAGGTCCATAATATACCGTACATGTCCATACAACATGAAAGAACAGGACTGTTACACAAAACTACAGAGAATTTGCTCCAAGATGATTCAAAATCTTCATTCAAATGTTCACCACCTCTCCAAATGAGTTTGGGATCTAAGTTTATACATTTCCAAAAATTTCTAACTTTTTTGAACTATTTTTTAATTGTTTTATTAACTAAACATCATTTTGACACTTTTTGCCAAAGTTGTTTGACAACTTTTTGAGCAACATTGACAAATTTTTGCAACTTTTACAATATTGAACAACTTGACTTCAAACTTGCCAAAATGGATAAAAAATGATCCCAAATGGTCTTAAACAACCTTATTTGACAAAAATTGAATAAAACAAAGAACAAACCAACATTTTTCATCATGACCCTAAATGCATACAAGGATGCCCCTATGTCATACTCCCCATGGAAAAGAAATTTAAGTTTAATCTCAAATGATGTTCTTCTTTATCTTTCTCTTCTTTAAATTGTGTTGCATACTTAGTCATTCTATGACCTCCTCTTGATCCTCTTCGTTCTTAGTTTTATTTTCTCCACGTTTCTTGGTTTGCAACTTTTCTTTCTCGCTGCCTTCTTGCATATTCTCTTGCTTATCCGCTCTTTGCTTGAAGACTCCAAGATTCTATGGCTCTATCATACACCTCATTTCTTCTGTCCATTTCATCCTCCTCTTTATTTTCTCCTTGGTCTGCACTTTTACAAGCATTATTATCAACATGCATTAGAACTAAAACATGGGGACAATTTACCTATTCTTCCTTGATCTCAGCTATACCAATTTTTTTATCAATTGTTTGGTCATCACCAATCTGTGGGTTCCTTGAATGTACCTCTTACCAATGGAGCTCGACATTTGTGTCTAATTGAGATCATTATACTACCATGATTTGTATGCTTTCCTGAAAACACTCTTGATCTCCTTCCATGTCCATGGCAATGAATATCTCTTCTTTCTTTGTTTCATCTTCTCTTTTCAAAGTAACCAACCAAAGGATTGGAGTGTTACACATGAGTCAAGTGACATAAGTTCATAGATGATTCACGGGATGACATGGAGTCATGTCTGCAGCCAGAGAGAGCAGAGGGGTCTCAGATAGACGATGTTGATACTAGCATTATGGATACCTTTGATGTTGAGTGAGAGGATGATGGGTGTTGCAGTGTGTCTGGTTTTTTATATCAGACATTGGGTGAAGACTTAGCATTTTCATCCAGTGGTGGTGGGTTACAAGATCCTTTTCTATAGGGACTCACAGATGAGGATTGCAAAGCATATGAGTGGCAAGAGTTTGTTTCAGCCAAGGCTTCCACTCTTTTTTTTGAGGTGTTTGCAGAGATACCTAGTAGTGATACCTCATTGGTGGACATGTGTGAGTTTGATAGCGCACATGAGGAGGGTGAATATGAGGTTACTTCTTCGGTGACTTGTGAGGATGACTCTACCTACAGCAATTCATGCTTGGTTTATTAGACCCTGGGAGAGGAGTCTGAGTCGTTAGTGAGTGAGGATGGGACCCAAAATTTGGATTGTCATGTGGTTACAGAGAACGAAATAGATGAGGATTGTGACGAGTCTGATTTAGCAGCAACTTCCTCAGGGGTAGATGAGGATGAGTTCGATGTCAATACTCAATTTTTAGATGTGTGCTGAGATGACAATTCATAGGGATATAGTGATCTTGAGGGGAGTTTGTTGGATACAATTTCCTTCCATAGTGTTAACAGTGCAGTTGATATTGTACCTAGGAGACCTGTTGTGCAGAGTCATAATGTGACTAGCCAGTTGAGAGTCAGTGAGAGAGAAATTACTTGTACTCTTGAGCATTTTGATGTCACTCATCAACTATTGGTAGTTTATTGTTGGGGTGCTTCTATGGCTAATGAGCACAGTGGTGGTTACTTTTCCCTGACAGAGATTCATTCCTTTCGGGAGGCTATCACAATTTTGAGATAGGATTATTTACTGTTGGTAGCCGATCGAGATCACCTAGTTGAGTGGGGGAGTATGGAATATCAGGCACTAATGAATAGAGAGGAGGTGAGAGAGCTTACTCAGGAGCTCACAGCGACTTCTGAGGCTTTAGAGGGCACTCAATTGGCTCTTCAAGAGTCATAGTTGCAGTTAGGAGAGGTGACCATGGAGTTAAATTGAGTTCAGTCTTTACCAGCCATAGATCCAGTTCAGTTACAGATAGTGGTGGTTGGTGGCGAGTTAGCTTCCATAGTTGACAGTGATGGATATGTTGGGGATGCGGTTACATTTGTCCTTGATATGGATGCAGTAGATGCATAGGAGGTTAGTGCATCAGTGGAGGACAGCAGAGAGAATTTTGTGGTATCCACTTCTCCAGTTGTTAGCACGATGGCAGATGATACAGAGCAGGTTTTTGGGAGTCCTGTGGTAGCCAGTGTGGATTTCTCCAAGAGTTGTGTGCCAGTTTCTTACACTACTCCCTTTGATTCCCAAGGCAACACAATTCACACAAATCAATCCAAGAACAATCGAGGTTCATGCACTTATCAATCCAAAATTATCCTTCACAGAAATTAGACAACATTTAGTTGACACGCAAAGGGAGTAAACTATACATAAAGCATAGATGAAGCACACATGAATGTGACCCATAATACCCAAATGATATATGCGAGAAAAGAACCAAACACGCAAGAGAATTAAAACACATGGAATGCAAGACAATTAAGAGGTATATAACAAAAATGAAAGCAAACGAACATTCAAGAAAACATGCGAGACATTGAGAAAAAACACAAAATATGTGACACAGAGAGAAAAAACACATGACATGTGGGACAATTAACAAAACTATAATGAGTCTGTTAGCAAACAAAACAAATTTAAAAATTTAATCAATCTATAATGTCATTGCCCATAAATACAAAACATGAAGAACAAACAAGCAAGGCATAAAGTATACACAAAGCAAACATAATGCAAACACGTAAGGCACAAAGCATATTTGCAAGACAGGGAGAAAATGAACAAAACATAGAGAAAACACACAAAACATATACGACACAATGCAAATACACAAAAGATGCAACGCATGGAGCAACACATAAGATAGACAAGACAATCGACAAGCATAGCCTCAAAATGACTATGATACACATAGCAATAGATTAGAGTAATCTAGAAGACACAAATCATATATGCAAGCCAAGAAGAAAACACGTCAAACATGCGAGAGAGGTAAAAACATATTGCACGTAAGACAATTAATATGTATATAATGATGATAATAGCAAGCAAAGATTCCGTGTTGAAAAGGTAATGAGACACAAATATATAACCTTATCTTCATGCTAATTATCATCCCCAATATATAACAAACACATTGAAGAATTTAATCAATATACAATGTGATTCTACAAAAATACAAGACATGAAAAAACCAAGTAACAAACACACAATGCACGTAAGAAACAAAGACATCACACAAAATATACAAGCCATAAAGTAAACAAACAAAACATGTAAGACAATTAGGAAACATAAAATAAAAATGGTTTTCATACATATAGCAAGAGATTAGAGATTACCATTGTCATTCAAAAGACGAAAACACATTAGAGAATGAAATATAGAGAGGAACCTAGAACAAAAAGTTAAAGCTAATAGGGCTGTAATCAAGCATAGGTGTTAGTGTTCTAAAACTATTCTGACAACAACATGTCAAGAATGATCCAAAGAAACAATATTGCTATCATCTAAATTTGGAGAAAAACAAGAAGACAAAAGTTATGGTCTTTAATGACTTGAGATTTACTACTATTCAAAGTCTATAATATTTCATTATAGTTTTCTCTATCTTTCTATGACACTTTCTTAGTCTAAATCCTTCATATTTTCAACTGCACACAAGAAAGACTCTAAAATGTTATGTTGTATAGGGTCTTGCACTTGTTTAATCCTATATTTGGTGTTCCCACTTCCACAACAACTATAATGATTATTATAACAATCATGTGCTCTTATTGGGAGTAGAGGAAAAGAAAAATAACATAAATTGAAATGATTACCATAGTTGTGAAACTTTTTCTTGAGTAAAGTTACATATGAAGTGTTGATGAAGTCCTACAAGTATAGTAACCAAAACCATTACCTTAGTATGTGCTTTGAACTAGGCTTACCAAAGATGAATTTAACAGGTTTAACATAATGCAAGAAAATACATAACACAAGTACAATAGAATAAATTAGATTTGATAATGAGACACACATAAGAACCTGGAAATGAAAGTTGAAGCTGACTTGTCAGGAATCTAACGCTACGCACTAGTATCCTGAAGATATTTTGACAAGAATCAATATGAGGAATGATCTGATCAAAGACTCATGGAACTATCCTCAAAATATGGAGTCAAGAAAAGATTACAAAGATGTTGAGTACTAGTACAATACGGTCGTATACCTTTGTAACTCAAAAAATGTTCCGCTTATGATTCTCTTTCCATATGTTTTGTTGTTGTAGCATAAAACTTTCTAATCTGCACTTGCACACTTGAAAGAGACGAAAATATTATGTTGTATAGGGGCTTGCCTTGGTCAAGCCCCTGGTTGGTATTTCCACTACAAAAACTACGATGATGTTGATAATAAATATCTTCTATTAGCAAGTAGAGGGAAACAAGATTAACATAAATGATCATGATTATCTGAGATGTGAAGCCCTTGTTTGCATTCCATACAAAGTGTTTATGAAGTTACACAAATATTAGTACAAATCATGATTAAAACAATAGGTAAAAATATTACTAGATTACAGAAGACAAAACACTTTATAATATCTTCAAACTTATAACCATGATTGACTTGACTCATTGCTAGAGAGATTAAATATATTGTCCACACAATATTTTCCAATGACGAAGCGATACATTAATATGCAAATTAGAAATTTATGTACGTAAAAAATTCAAAAAAGGCCATCTACATGATCACGTCCACTAAAAGCCCAAAACCAACATTTGAATACGTTAGTGTCCTACCATATTTGGCTGCTCAAAGGACCAGGCAGTGTAGGATATAAATAAGATTGCTAGTCTGAACCCCGAGGAAAGAAAATTCATAAATGTCAATCCAACAATAATCGAGGCTCAGGCACTTATAAATCTAAAATGTTCTTAAGATTAATTACACAATATTAAGAAGACATGCATATGGAGTAAACTATATACAAAGAAGACATGAAGCAAACATGAATCTGATACGTAAGACACAATCATATATGAGACATGAAGAAAACATACCAAACACATAAAAGAGGTAATAGACATCGCATGCAAGACAATTAAGATGTATATAATGAAAATATATAGCAAAAAAAGATTACAAGTCAGACAGGTAATGAGACAGATATGTAAGCTTCTCTTCATACCAACTATCATCTTCAAAATACAACAAACATTGAAGAATTTAATAAATACACAATGTAATTCAAGGGAAATACAGAACATGAAGAAGACACATATAGAATGTATAGCATACATGAAACAGACATGATGCAAACACTTAAGGCACAAAACATATATGCAATAGAGAAAACACACAAAGCACAAAGCAAACACACAAAGCATGCGAGACAAAGAAAATATTAAACACATAAGATACACAAGACAATTACTAAACATAGAATAAAAATGATTGTTATATATATAACAAGATATAGGAGATTGTTATTATGATTCAAAAGACACAAATCATATATGTGAGACAAGAAGCCAACACACCAAACATGCAAAAGAGGTAAAATGCATGGCATTGAAGACAATTAAGATCTATATAATGACAAAAATCAGACATGAATCAAATCTGATACAAACACATAAGATACAAAGCATATATGCAAGACATGGGGAAAACACATCACACACACACAACACGTAGAAAACACACATGACATGCAGGAAGATTATGTGATGCAGAAGGAAAGTGGATATTAGACTAATGATACGATATTTTACAATAGAAGGTTCATTTAAAATGTAAACTCCAACTTGTACCAAGGACATTACCAAGTCAAACTTCCTGCCCAACTAGGCTTGCCTGCTAGTAGCCCTCCTACAGGATATTTCTTGGCATAACTTTTAATACAAAGGTCATAACCCAAAACTCAGAGCATTTTGGAATACCCTTTGTTTCCTTTGTCAACATACCTGATTTATAGATAGGGTTGTTTTGGACCAAATGACTAAATAATTGACTAGTAACCAGGAACTAGGTCTAATTAGGCCACTTTCGTAAAGCAACTATTGGGTTTTCCCACACCAAACTTCCAAATTAGTCTTCAATGTCACATGGGGCCTAAATACTCCAAATTCAACAATTTCTAGGGTCAACTAATCACCAATCTCCAAAACCCTCCTTCTACCTAGACTTTTTAGCCTAATACATAAGGAATATTAGGCTAGGGCTTCCTCCAATTTAATCCAAACACCATGTTTTCTCTTGTAATTTTCAAAAAATTAAAATGCGCCCTAAATAACTCATTTCTATCGAGTTATAGATTTTTCTAACAGTGGAATGGGTCACAAAACATGATTTCTTTCACCAAACCCTTGAAGCTAGGTTTTCAAGACTGTTCTCGATAATTTGCCTCTAGAATGTACAAAGCTCAATGAAAATAGATGAGACCAATTCCAAATGAAAGGTAATTCAAAATCCATCCACTACAATCAGTCTCAGATCACATGGATGTCGTATTGTTCCATATAATTCTCTGCAACAGTGAGGAAACAGGAAAAACACAAAAACAATGATGGTTTTATTTCTTGAACATCACCAAAATACATCCAACCGACTATTGGTCAAAGAAGACAGCCTATTTACATGGTTTGAGAACCTTCCCAATGGTTACCAACCAAAATTAAAACTTCCACCAACCAAAAAACCATCTTTGTTCATTATGACAACTTTTGCAAGAAAAGTTGTTTGACAAATTTTTTGCAACTTTAGCAGCTTTTACAAAAACTTGCATACTTGACCCCATATGACTTAGGATCATTAAAAATGGTCTAAATAAACTTTATTACAACCAAAACATGACTCAACATATGAAAAATGCATAATTGACCAGTAGGTACAAATTTGAACTAGGTGCTCCTGCGCCATTATATATATAATGAGAATGTTAGAAAACAAAACACATTAAAAAATTTAATAAATACACAATGTCATTGTTTGGAAATATAGAATATGAACAAAAAACACATAGGGCATAAAGTATACACAAAGTAGACATGAGTCAAACATGATACAAACATGTAAAGCACAAAGCATATATTCAAGAAAATGAGAAAGCACAAAATACAGAGCAAACACATAAACCACGTAAGACACAAAGCATACACACAAGAGCTGCAAGGCATAGAATAAACACATAAGACACGCAAGAAAATTAGGAAGAATTGAATGAAAATGATTATGATACACATAGAAATAGATTAGAGATTACTACTGTGATTCAAAAGACACAGATAAGATACATGAGATGAAGAAAATATGACAAACATGCAAAAGTGGTAAAACACATGGCATGCAAAACAATTAAGATGTTTATATTAAAAAAGATAGCAAACAAAGATTCTAAGTCAGATATGTAATGAGACATAGATATGTAACCTTCTCCTCATATCAATTGTCATCACCAAATTTACAACAAACATATTGAAGAATTTAATGAATACACAATGTCTTCCAGAGAAAATATAAAACATGAAGAAGACACATATAAGACATAAAGCATACATGATGCAAACCCGTAAGGCATAAAGCATACATGAAAAACATGTTGAAAATATATAAAACACAAAGCAAACACAAAACACACAACACAGACCAAACACACATGACATACAAGACAATTAAGAAGTATATAATGAGAATGCTACCAAACAAAGATTCGAAGTCAAAAAGGTAAAGAGACAAATATTTAAAAATTTCTAAATACTAGCTATCTTCCCCAAAATATAACAAACACATTTAAAAATTTAATTAATACACAATGTCATTGCCAAAAAATACAGATGATGAAGAAGAGAAACGTAGGGCATAAAATATACACAAAGTAAACATGGATCAGACATGATGCAAACACATAAGGCACAAAGCATATATTCAAGATAGGGAGAAAACACAAAACACAGAGCAAACACACAAAGTGCTTAAGATACAAACCAAACACACAAAAGATGCAAGGCATAGAGTAAACACATAAGACAAGCAAGACAGTTAGAAAGCATAGAATCAAAATGTTATGATACACATATCAAGGCATTAGAGATTTCTATTGTGACTCAAAAAATGAAAGCAGATCTAAGAATGATATATAGTGAGGAACCTTAAAGGACTTAACAGTGATAGAGCTAGCATTAATTAAAGAAAACGGTGCAAGAGGTGATAAAAAATGGTAGATATTTATAAAGGACAATGTATACTTAATATTAGAAAGGAAAGAAGATGCTTGCAACCAAGAGCAAGAAAAACTACATCTACATGCTAAGAAAATTATACGGTTACTAACAATTGAGAAAACTTTACAAATTCATTGGCTACTGCTAGTGTTAGATCAAGTAATACCTTCATAGATGTCATAGGCACATGTTGCCAATGGGCTTCTTGTACTTGTTGGCCTACTATATGGAACAAGTAGTCATGTTGTGAAGGAAAGCACTATTATGAAGGTAACTAAACAGCTCTACAATACAACTGAGCTACAATTGCAATAAAGGAGTAAGCCACTGAAGAACAACAACAGTCTTTTGATGAAAAGTGAGAGATAGAGAAAAAGAATGAAGAAATCTCTTCACACGAGGATGCTCGCTCTTCACGAAGGACTCCAAAGCCCAAAGTAGCCAAACATTATCCACTCACTACTAAGGCCTAAGAGGTCAGGATACCAAAAATTGTCATTCTTCAACGAAACCAAGAAGAAATTCACATGCAAGTCAAAGATTATCAAATCCAAAGAGTTAATCTTGGGCATTAAAAAGAAGAAGTAAATCATAAATGTCAAACTGCAGTTTCTACCGTCCTAGGTTGTATTGATAGAGTGAAGAAAAGAAAGATGACCTTAAAGCCTAAGCTGGTGAATTGACAAATTATATAGCATACCTTTTAGGACCCATAGATACATATGCACCTACTCCTACACCCTTAGTAGCATTCAATAAATCACTAAAAGGATGAGGAGAATTGAGGAGAGTAGTTTACACCACTGGGCCATGAAGTGACAAATTATATTCCCAAGGAAAGAAACTAATCAAAAGGGCCATCAAGTGTTTATCATTAAATCATCGATGAAATACATAGTGCAGTCGAACTTGAAGAAAACATACATGATGAGTTCATTTCCTTGGATGATGATTAACCTTGGCTCAAAAGAATGTTTGAAATTCAATTTTTTGCTTTGGCAACGAAAGGAGTCGTCCCACATGGAAACTTAGAGATAGTATTGAAATGGTTGAATGTGCCAAAATAGAGAAACAAAATTTTGCAATAGTGCAAGATGAAATTTTGGAATAGAAAAAAAACAATAGAACAAATCATTGTTGAATTTAGATTTTCACTAAATCTATCCCTGCAAATTCTGAGAAAGTCTCGATAAGATCATCCCACAAGGCAGCATTGTTGAGGAATTTGTAGATTTTTTAAAGAATTAGATAGAAGAAATCATAAATGGTTTTGATAATAAACCAAAACTTTAATATGTTTGAGGCATGCTTGGAAGAGATAGAAGTCCCAAAGAAGATTGCAAAAACTCTCTTTTCAAAGAAAATACATTTCCCATAATCTTACAATTTTACTCTCTATTGAGGAATTAATGAAAATCTTACCATCTATCATAAACCTGTCATATGTTTTAACTGTTGTAGTCTGTTAAATTTGATACTAATCTGTCATGTACTCTAACCATCAAATCTTCTTGCTTGACACAAAAATTTCATATGAACAACAGTAGTGACTGTCATCTCTTTAATAGTAAATTAAAAATGACAAATCATAACATATTCCAAAGGAGTTTACAGCATATGCTTAGCATGTGTACATGTCCTTAACAAATAAGAACTACTATATTGTATCCCCAAAGGTCAATTTCATTGTATCAAGGCCTATGGCGTACGAATGACATCCAACTCAAGTATAATATGTGTAAACTATACAATGTATAACACTTCTTCATAAATATTTTGAGTTATATGTGTTAACTCCAGAATTTGCACCCGATGCCAAACTGCAAGAGTTTAGAAATTCTGGTATAACATGGGAATCACTTCGATGTGGGACATTTGCAAATGAAGTGAGACCTCCGGGTTCTAGGCCGGTTCCTGTAAAATACTGAATGATGCTCTACCTAAACTTAGAAAAACATTGAAACTTGATGGGAAAAGGGTTAGAAAGAAGCAGGAACAGAAATCTAAACTATGGTGATGCACCAAACTGATAAAATTCACAAAATATAGATAACTGAGTCTTTGGAAGTATGAAACTGATTTGGTAAAAAACACTAAACTCTTGCATAAATATTTCATAACAAGGTCCTGAACAGAAACTTACTAAGAGGAGGCTAACATCACACTTATGAGTTCTGTATCTTGAACACTAATTATAACCTGCAAGCAAAAATGCACTTCTACAAAC